>JAODAL010002420.1:0-196789 GCA_025379985.1 Phyllomedusa bahiana | reverse complement strand
AAAATTTTGTCAACATTGTCGCAGGGTCCCGTCCTTCTTCTCAACAAAGAAAAACCCCACCCCAGCCAGAGAAGAGGACTTCCGGATAAAGCCCTTTTGGAAATTCACTTTAATGTAAGTAGATATCACATGATTCTCTGGCACAGACAAGTGGTAGACTTGACCATGAGGTGGAGTGGTATCTGGCAAAAGTTCAATAGGGCAGTTATGAGACCTAAGTGGAGGGCCAGGGCTTCTTTAGTGAATAGGCTAACAATGAATGCCACAGTGGCTTGGTCAGCAGGAAACCTATGCGCCAGATCCTCAAAATGTATAGTGCACTGGTTTAGGAACCCATGACTGGTCTTGGGGTTCTCGTCTTAATGAGGTGGCAGTGGCACATGCAGACTTAGATTTGTGATAGCAACTGGAGGTGGAGCTGCAGGAAGGTGTGCTACGATCTTCTCGAGCATGTCGAAAGGCTGTTCCTGATGTGTGCCTTGTTGAGCTACATCACTTGCAAGGTCATGGATGTCAGGCAAAGGAACTTTGACAGAATCCATGGCCAGTAATACTGTAATGCGGACAGATGGGGGATCTGCTGGGTCACTGCGAGAGATGACTATAACTACGCCAGGAACCCCTCCCACCCCACCACCGTTACTCACTAGTGCCCACTGCAAGTTGCGTTGGACTTTGCTGTGGGAGATTCCCAGGTCACTACCTTTGACATGGTCACTTGTAGTGTCTGCCAAAATGCTAGAAAGGTAGAAAAGGAGCAGGCAGAGGTGTTATCGGGTCACAGGCAACAAAGTCAGGTGGCAGGCAGAGATTAGTTAGAGGTATTTAAGCAGGGGGTCAGAACCAGGAAATCACAACAGCAGAATATGCAAACTAGGGCTCAGAAAAATCAATTACTGTCAGAGAGCAGAGGGAGAGGTGCTCTGATAAAAACCCCAGTGCACCACAGTAGGTTCCTGGGAAAGCTGGATGGTGCATGCTGGCCTTTTAAATCTGAGAGGACCAGTGCACTCGCTAGAGGGCAGCAGAGAGCAGGAGGCAGCAGCAGGCAGGATCCATCGTCAGCAGGAAAGAGAGCATGGGTCCCGGTGGAGAGGGAAGAAAACTGAGGTTGACACTGGGTCTGGGGAACAGAAGCATGGGTGTGTCCATGGCCCAGTGGCCACCACTGCACATCCCCTGAGCACACCATCCCCACCATTAAGCATGGTGGTGAGGATGCTTTAATTTAGCAGGGAATAGGAAGCTGCTCGTCATTGATGGGAAGAGCTACAGTAAATATAGGGCAATCCTGGAGGAAAACCAATTAGGCTATGTCTACACAACAATGTTAAAATGGCATCCAAAATCAGACGGCATTTTAACATCGCTGGACTGCATGTTTTGTGCAGATTTGTGCTAAAAATGCGGTCGGTCTTCGGATTTGCCGTTGGCCCCATACATTAAATATGCAGGAATCCAATAGCAATTCTGATCCAACAAGTTTGAAAATCCGGCAGATTTTACAACCAATTAGAAAAAATCCATGCTGTGTAGACTACAGCATAGATTTTTCATTGCGGTCTACACAGCACTAGGTACAGTCGGATTTTCGGCAGACTTTAAATACTTAATCCACCAAAAATCCTTCAAGAATCCAGTGCTCTGTAGACATAGCCTTAGAGGCTGCAAAAGACTTGAGACTGGGGCATAGATTCACCTTCCAGCAAGACTGTAAACCTAAACATACAGCCAAAGCTACAATGGAATGGTTTAAATCAAAACCTATTAATGGGGTAAAATATCCAGACCTAAATTCGATGGAGATTCTGGGGCAAATTTGGGGAAAATTCCCCGTTCACAAACCCCTTTGACAACTAACCCAATTTATTTTCAAAGACGAATAAAAAAATTTCCCCAGCCTTTTAAGATTTGCAAAGCTTTTAGGAAAACCCCCAAACCAAAGACTGCACTACTGAAATCATTGATTTAAAAAATGGGCCTTACAAAGGTTGACTCAGAAGGCAAAAAAAATTTTGTGCACACCACACTTTTACCCTTTTTTTTTTTAAAAAAATTTGGAATAGCACATAAAAATTGTTTTTAACACTTCACAAATATTTTCAAATTTTTTTTGCTCAAAATAAAATATTAATAAAATACATTTAAATTTGTGACTAGAATGGTAGGTAGGTCCTAGAGAGCGGAAACCGGGTCTAAAACCCTTTTCCGGGAAAATGTGCGATTTTACATAGGCACCCAAATTTTTTTGCGCTGAACCGCCCCCAAAATTGGAAATGCCCTTTTTAAAAAAAACTGCTGGGGCCGATTTAAACACCTTCATTTCGAAGGAGAAGGCAGGGAGGTTCCTTTACCGCCCCCCTTTCCCCTTTTGTACTGTAAATAACCAGCACTCAAGAGGGGGGAATATCTATCTACCTACAAGGGGGCTCTATATACTTACGGGGGGCTATACCTGTCTACAGGGGGCAAATACCTACCTATGAGGGGCTATATATACCTGCTTGCAGGGTGGCTATGTCTACCTAACTACAGGGAGCAATATCTAACTACAAAGGGGGCTATATCTACTTGCCTACAGAGGGGCTATATCTGGTTACCTCCCGGGAAAATATCTACCTCGGGGCCCAAAATCAAAAACCCCTGCGGGGGAGCTAAAATCTCCCCTCCCCTACGGGGCCCCTTATACCTACCCTTGGGGGGCAAATGTTTTACCTACCTACATGGGACATTTTTAAAAACTACAGGGGCGCCATAAAGCCACCTACAGGGGGACTATATTTACCTACTTACAGGGGGGCTATACCTACCTACCGGGGGATATATCTGCCAACATGGGCTTCCAAAAACCTCCCCTCCACTAAGGGCTTACATATTTAATCCCCCTACCCCAAATCCCTTATCAAAACGACTGGAAGCTATATCCCAACCATATACGGGGGCCCCGATATACAAATCTCCCCAAACTACGGGGGCCTAATTCCCCTATTTTTCCTACCTCCCAAGGGCCCTAAAACCAACCTTTTATACAGGGGAAACCAAATATTACACATACAAAGGGACGTGGGGAAGGGGCTATTTTACAAAAATCTCCCTTTTTAAATAGATGGGTTTTTTCAAGGGAAAATAAATTTTTTCTACCTTAATTTTAAAAGGGGTCCAAATTAAAATTTTAACCTTTTAAATTGGGGCTATTCTACCTAAAAATTTATAACAAAAAAAATTTTAAATTGGGGGTTTCCTACCCCCTACAAATGAAAACAAAACAAAACTAAAAATTGCGAAACAAAAATGGAGTCCCAAAGCCTTTTTTGGGGAACACTTTTTACTTTTAGGGGCACAGAAGGGCATTTTTACTTTTTGGGGGCCCCTATAGGAGGGGGGGAAAGGTTTTCAAAAAACCAAAGGTAGGAATTTTTTTAAAGGGGAAGTTTCTTAAAATTGGGGAGTCTAAGTTTTTTGGGTTTTGGGGAAAAATTCTACGGGGAAGATGATGGCCAGGAAAAGAATCAAAAAGGTTTCTGGACAAGTTTTGGTGAAAAAAAAAGAGAAAACTCTCCTTTAGTCTTGGGATGGGGACTTTAACTGAAATCATATAAAGTTTTGCAAGAGCGCCTTTGTACAACTGTTTCACCACTGTAAAAAGTAAACGGGTTTTAATGGGAATTTTAGTCAAAGTATAATAGTTTTATAGCCCCGAACAATGTTTTTTGGGGGGTATTATTCAGTCACTGTGTAGTGGTAATATGTGTTCATAATATTGCAGTGTTATTCAGGCCATTTATGGGAGTCATTGGGGGTGGAAAATTGGTCTCAAATAAAAATTTATTGGGAATATTTTGGGATTGGGAATTTTGGGGGTTTGTAATTTCTATTTTGTAATTGATTAAAAATTATTTAGTTTTAATACATATTAAATTTGGTTATTAGCTTTTTTATATTCAGGTAGGGGGGGATTGGGGTTTTGCAATTTGTTGCAAACAAGGTTTTAACATGTTAACGGTGGGGAGAGAAATTTCTTCACCCCACTCTGAGTTCAGATAGTCTAGGAACGGCGCTGCTTAAAGATGAGCACAATTTTGTCAAGGGTTTGAAAAGAAGAATCCAGAAGGGGGAATAACCCGTAAAGGGACATGCCCAACCTCAGGGCCCTTGGGGGAAACTTCTTAATTATTGGAATTTTTAAAGGTGTTTAAAAAACTTTTAATTTTAAAATTTATTTAGTCCTGAAACGTCTAAGAGGGAACATAATTAAATTGAATAAGCAAGGATGGGATTCAGCTGCTTTGGTCAAGTTTTCCCAATCCGGTTGTTAAACTCTCAACTGGTTTGCAGAATCAGTTGCGTGCTGAATTAAATTCCAGCGCTCTTAAATGCTTTTAAATCACTGGGCAGCATTTTTTGGGGGCCCTTTTTTTAAGCAAAGGCCCTGTCCCCTTTAAAAGGGGTTTTTCCCACCAGAGAATTTGATAGCAAATTAACAAACTATAAAATTTAAAAATTTGGCCCGGGGCTGGTCCCCCCCTCTGGGAAACCCCACCTTTTCTTGTGAACAGGGCCCCCCAAAAGGTTTTTTGGGCTCAGAATGAAAAAGGCCATTGTTTTTGTGCACAACCCCTCCATTTTTTTACTATTGGGGGTTTTCCCAAATACAAAACTGATTTGCTATTGGGGGACCAACAGCAAACAATTCCTTTATGGCCTATCGTATCGATTTTTCCATCCCAAAATTCCTTTTTGCAGGGAATTTATTTCCCTTTTAAAGGTTTTTTTAAAGGGATACCCACACCTGCCAGGGGATTTTAAATCAAGGGGGGGCTGCCAAGGAATTTTAAAAAACTTAAAAATCAAAGGGGGTTTTACCAATTTGAAAAGGGCCCGCCAAAAGGGTTTTTTTGGCCCTTTGGGCCCCCCCTTTCAATTCATTCCAAAATTGGTTTCCGGGGAATTCAACCTCATTACTATTTCCCCTCTGTATTTAACCCGAAAATTTTAGCTTTAAAAATTTAAACAAAAGGGGGGGCCCGGCCCCGAGATAAACAAACCTTTTGGGCCGAGACACACAAAAACCCCCGGGAAAAAGAGCTGTACAAAAAACACTAAATCCAAAAAGGTTTTGGATATTTGGCTTTTTTTTAAAAAACGGGGATGAACATGCCCAAATTTCCCTTTAAATTTTTTTTAAATAAACTAAATATCTTAACTTTAGAATATTTCAGTACTTTTTGCACAACTTGCTGACCTCTAACAAGGAGCTTAATGGCAAAATTCACAAAAAGGGTTTTTTAAACCCGAATTTACCCAATTAAATTTTTTGGTTTGGGTCCATTTTAAAAGAATTGGGATTTTAAAAAAGTCCCCTCCTCACTGCTGTTTTACATGTTAAATCCAAAGAATCAAGACAACATCTTTCAAAACGGGTCAAAAAGTACCTCTCTATTGGTTTAGGCTTCCCAAACAGGGGGTGCTCTCAGATTTTAATTGGGGCCCCTAGCTTAAGTGTCTCTGAAATTTTCATCAGCCCTGTATTAGAGATAAAAGAAAGACGGAAGAGTCCCCAAAAGGCAAAGAAGGACGTCTTTGGCTCCAATTTCACACTGATTTTACCCCTTCATTCTAACCAATGCCCTGCAGAACCAAAAAAATTTTGGAATTTCCACACAACCTTTCCCGGCATAAAGTAAAGAGAGGGGAGAGGCAAAAAAGTGTCATGTCAACCATTTTTTAAACCTTTTCCCTCATGTGGGTCTGTGTGCTAGATAACCTGACCACATCACCAGGCACAAGAGTTATTGTCTTGCAAGCACCCAGGAGCATCTACTCTGGACAAGGGACCAATGTTCCTCAGTGCTGTTCATTGATGAAAGTCGATTCATTCTGAGAAGAAGTTATGGCCACCAACAATGCTGGAGATGTCAAGGAGAGCGCTATGCATCCGCCACTTTTGTCAATGTGGTGGTGGTGCTGTTACAGTGTGGGCCAGTGTATCTAATCAATACAGAACTGCCCTACTCTTTGTGAATGGTACAGTGACAGCCTCTACTACTAGAATAACATCATTAATCCAGATATTGTGCCTCTACATGAACAACACAGGGCTAACTTCATCTTCATGGACAACAATGTTCCAGCTCATTGAAATCCCATCATTAGGAAATGGCTGTTGGAGAATGGGGTACCTCAAATGGAGTGACTTGAAGTTTCTCCAGACCTTAACACTCTAGAACCTTTGGGATCAGCTGAGTTACTGTGCAAAAGCTTGTAACTCTGTACTCCTGAACCTCAATGACTTGAGGTGTGTCCTCAGTCACTAACTACTTGTAAACAGCATGAAACGTCGTTGTCAAGCTGTAAATGATGCTCAAGGCCATAGGTGTATCTTTAGGGGGGTACGGAGGGGACTGGTCCCCCCCACTTTTTTCTTGGTGGGGGACAGTCCCCCCACTTTTTAGCCACTTCAATAAAAAATAATCCATATGAAAGCATGAGAATACGGTAAGTAAAGAGAGTAGAGCACAGAGGAGGAAGAAGTTAAACCTTTGCCTTCTGTACATCTTGGGGGGACAGAGTAGGTAGCAGTCTCAAGTGTCAGTGTAGAGTGAGAGCAGGGGCTGCTTCACCAATGAGAACGCGGCTGACAGCACACTCTGTATCTGGGGCTGTATCTTTCCCTCCCATTGTATACCACTTTCCTTATGCTCAGTCCTCATCAGAGAAGAAGGGAAGCTCCTGCCGAATGCCAACTGCCCCAGACTACAGGAGACAGGTAAGGAGGGGACAAGGGTGCTGGGCGTTGTGTGTGTATGTGAGTAAGGTATGTACTGTATATGTGAGATGTGTATATACTGTACAGCCATGGGTCTAGCCATGTCACTTCTTCCCTACACTTACGCACTGGGGAAAATTATAGTGAATGGGGCCGGCCCCGCAGCATTTTAGAAGTGTGGACTGACTAGCGCGTACTTCTAAAATACCTGGCATGTAGCAAAGCGCACAGTACGCCCCACTATACGCCTTGTGAACATACCTTAAAGGGGTTGTCTCACTACATTGATTCATCTTACCTCAGTCCTGTTTTCTTGGGTTCACTTTGAATTCAGGGGCGTGTTTACTGGCTTCCACTAGGCTGCAGTAAAAGCCAGGTCTATAGCTATAGCAACCTGAGGAGCTGATGCAGCTAATACAAGAGGGGATATCTCAGGATAGGTAGGATATTGTTAATGGACAAATATTGCAAAGTGACTTGTTTTTGAAAGATCTTTAACTTAAAAATCAATCCTTGTAGTGAGAAAACCCCTTTAAGGGTATATTCATGCAGAAGATATGAATGCTGATTCTGGGGTGGATTCAGTGCTGGATCTGCTTTAGAACCGGCATCCAAGGCGGCAGGAAACTGATTTACATTATGCCCTATGTAATATCAATGTCATCGTTTAGATGACGCTGAGTTTACCCGAGTATTTTCGGCATCTACTATCAGCGCCTGCAAAGAATCCTTCAAGGCGTTTTATGCACTAACAGCATTAGGGATAGGAGGCAGAAATCTACCTCGGGCAATCTGGGTTGTTTGCTCGTCGAAATTCTGCGCTTGCAATCGTCGAATTTCCAACAAGAAAACGACACTGTCAGTGCCGAAAAACCGTCATGTGAACTCACCCTCAGCGTGTAGTGTGTCTGTGTTCAATATATGTATATATACACACACAATTTCATGGGTGCCTTGTCTAATGTAGTCTCTGGGGTACAGTGTGTAATATAATAATCTCTGGGGTATGGTGTAATATAATCTCTCTTGTACTGTGTGTAATGTAATCTCTGGGGTGAATAATGCAGTAATATCTGGGGTAAAGTGTGTAAACTAATCTCTGGGGCACAGTGGGTAATGTAGTAATCTCTGGGGTATAGTGAGTAATCTAAATCTGGTGTATGGTGTGTAATGTAGTAATCTCTGGGGTAAGGTGTGATGTAATCTCTGGGGTACAATGTGTAATGTAATCTCTGGGGTACAGTGTTATGTAATCTCTGGGGTACAGTGTGTAATGTAATTCATTTCTAGGGTTCAGTGTGTAATATAATAATTTTTTGGGGTACAGTGAGTTATATTATTTCTTGAGTACAATGTGCAATTACTTTCTAAGGTGCAGTTAGTAATGTCATTTTTGTGGCTACCATGTGTAGTATAATTAATTTCTGGGGTGCAGTGAGTGATGGCATTTCTGGTGTATGGAATGCAAAAAAATACATTTTGGGGTACAGTATGTGACATAAGTGATTCCTAGGGGTACAGTGAGATTGGGTTCTCTTATTTTTACTCATTCTGTTGTGTGTATAACACATTTAATGGAGTAGTGATGGGGGATGGGAGTGGCTAAGGGAAATTTGCTGCATTGCACTACATTTTTTATTTCCTTCTAGAGGGCGAATTCTTGTAGGTGGGCTGGTTCGGTTTCATTGCAGGGCTGCTTTTTAGTCCCAGTTCGGCTCTAAACTTCAGTAATTAGAGAAACACTCATAACCTTACGGATTTCGCCAAAAGTGTTTGCCATAAGGACTCCGCCCGGACTTGATGGGGTTGCTCACAGCACTCCCCAAGACCTCCTAGCTGGGTTAGAGAGGGTCGCTTCACTGCAGGGAGAGGAGGGGAGAGAAGGGAATGGAGGGGAAGTGAAAGAGAAGGTGAGTGAAGAAGGGAGAGATAGGAAGATAGGGGATGAGAGGGAAAATTGGTCCCCCCCACTTTCTGAACCAAAGTTACACCCTTGCTCAAGGCCACATGACATGTTATTAGGACACAGACACTTTTTGATGGTGTATACCCTGCATTGTTGTTGGCTTCTGTTTCTTTAAAATGTCTGAAATGGGAAAATCAATATTGCATGGCCTACTTTCAGGATTAGATATCAGTGTAGCATGAAATTTTAACATATGTATATATATATATTATGATGTGTATTGCACTTGTCGTAAACATACTCTAAATGCTACTAGGACAGGGACTGTAATATAAAATGCATCTACTTGATCTGAGAGATGAGCATCTTCCCTTATGCTTGGGGAGTAGAAACCTAGTGGCGCTATGCATGGACTTTTTTGTGCTCGTTAGTGCCCACATAATGCTGTACAGAACTGTAATGTGAGTACTAAATGACATAGGAACTGCTGAGCACAGAATCTAGTTAGCACCTAACTCCTGTCTTTGAACTGCCCACATAACACTGTACATCCCTGTGCAACACTTCGATGTGGGCGCTTAATCAGCTGGAGCGGTCATCCACAGAATGGTGAAGCAAAAGCAACTGAGAAAAATGTGCAGGTTATTGTAGCAGGAACTGCTTTCTCTACAGTGCTATTTGCAGGGCACAGTGCAATGAGTTTGGATGCGTTAGCTTCTTTCCCTCCCATCTGCTTGGTACCACCTGCGTCACTCTGCATATTCCTGTGCAGCGCTTTGATGTGGGTGCTGACTGTAAGTGTAGCAGGAACCGCTCTACGCTTCACTAGTAAGTGAGTGGTGCAGCATCATTTTTTCTCACCACCCGTGGACTGGTGAGTGCGAGCCATAGAGTCTTCTGTAGTGTAAACAATTTTGTGTCAAATCCTCCTCTGGCCCACATATATAAATGTTTTAGCTTGTCGTGGTCATCCAACCATATGGTGACAGTATTACGATTACAAACCAAAGTAGGATTAACTATGGCATGTATGAATTAGATATCAGTTTTTGTAGAGAGAAATAAAAAGTGGCGGTAAATTTATAATAGTCATGCCTAAAAAGATGTGTAATTAAAACATGGTAACTTATGGATGTAGGAAATTATTTGCAGGGTAGAGCATTCCAAAGAACTCGGTCAGCATGGAAAAGTTTTGGAGTGGGAAGCTCAAATTATGTAAGAGGTTAATATTACATTTTTGGAATAGGGTAGAGCACCGGTAAAGTGGTACACAAAGAGTGATGATGTATAGAAAGGTTTAGCAATGAGGAGAGATTTGTGGTTGGTAATCTGTTCCAACAGGTATCTTAACTTTTGGAGATTATTTTCAAATCCTCTGGTTCTATATAACTGTAAAGCAAACGCATGGTGCGGGTGAATGATGAATGTAGTAGTGGCAGTGGTGTGGTGGTAGTGTGGTGCATCGGCACTTAGTAAAAGCAGACACAAATCTTCAGGCAAAACTTCAGACTTTACTCATGATACTCTTCTTATTGACATTACATAGCAAATCAGCAAGACACCTCTCTCTTTGTAGTATATTTCAGACCCCCTCTCTTGACTTGTGATGCTTCTGACAATTCTCTACTGGTTCCGACCCAGTCCAGCCATGCAAAGGTGCTGGCATCTGGCGCTGCTCCCTATCCCAGCTGTGTACAGTGCTGGCGCCTGGCGACAAATGACACTCTCTACTAGGTCCTCTCTCTGGGGTCCCTTTCTCTTCCCGCAGTCCCCCAAACTGCTCACCTGTTACTCTGAGTTGTCTGTCTCTCCACTGTGTCCGCTCTGCCTAGGTCTCTATTACCGATGAACAACCACTCACATGCACTACTATCTGTTATGTCTGTGTTCCGGGGGCAGCAAAGGCAAGGTAGGCAACATTAGTTTATTTTCAGATTACATGCCTTCAGATGTAATTACAAGTGTTTTACATGGAATAAAAACCTTTTTTTGTATTTTAGCCAAACTCACCTTGCTGGATACTACATTTTTGCTGTGGACTTTTCCATGTTTGATAAAAAAAGGATCCACGCAGGGTCAGATGCTGCAACAGAGATGGATGAACTGGCTATCTGTTAGTTGTTTTGTCATACAAGCAATTATAATCCTTAGAAGTGTAGGGCCGAAAAATTGCCAAGAAAGTCAAGGAGGTTTCCTCAAGAGGCACTTGAAAACTAGAGAAAATTCTGATAGGAACAGATCTGAGACCACTACAAAATTAAATGATATGTTTTTGTGATCAGCGCCTCACAGCTCAAAATCTTCAAGCACAGCCTTATGCAGTAAAAGTAAACTTTGAAAAGAAGACTTTTTTTCTGCCGATTTCACAGGTTGAGCATCAATAGCAAATCCAAGCTAAGATTGCAAAATAAAAACGTGTGATGGTCTGGGGCTTTCTGCTCAATTCAGGGTTAGCAACTTGCACATGGTGACTGGCACACTGGACAAAAAGGGCTAGAACAGTATTTTGACGTGCCACACATTATCCTCTGGCATACACCTAGTTGGTATGAATAAAGCAAGACGATCCAAAACATACATATAGGTTACATCAGTGTCATCAGTGGTCCCGCAGCCCCCCGGCTGTGGGGACGAGCGGCGTCGTGGTCCGAGTGTCAGGCCGTGGGCGCACTCGTTCCCTGTGCAGGCAGACTTATCAGCACGCGCTCCTGCTTCCATGCGACGTCCCTGCCGGCTGCGCGTCCCTGCTCCTTAGGGCGCGTGCGCGCCAGCTTCCTCTCATTTAAAGGTCCAGCGCACCCACAATTGGTTGTTGGCCGGTCGCTGACCCTATTTAAGGTTTGCCCTTCCGGAACATACCTGCCGGATCTTTAGTGCCCTCTAGCCTATTGAGAAAGCGTTCTTGGTGTCTCCGTCTTTACCGTGTACCGTACCTCCTTGCCTACACCTCTCGACTGCGAACCTTTGCCACCTGCCCTGACCTTATTGCCTGTCCCCGACAACGCCTTGTCTGATGATTCTGTACCTCGCTACACCTTGACCGCCGCCGCAAGCAAGTCACGCCAGTGGAAGCGACCTGGTAGATTCCCACCGCAGCAAGTCCATCCCGCTTTGTGGCGGGCTTTGGTGAAAACCGGTTTCTACTTAGACTCCGCTCCCTGGTGTGGCTTACGCCATCGCTTGCGCTGGTCCAGCGGATCCACTACCGACCGTCGTGACAGTCAGAACCAACTAAGAAGACAAGAAGAAGTTTGTAGGCCTCAATTAACCTTGATTGACCTGCACAGTTTCTAGACTTACATTGAGCTTGTTTGGGAAGAACTGAATATAAGGGTGACAACAGTATAACCTACAAGTTGTCATGGAGCGTACCGCAACTCCCACTCCAGGCCGTGGCTGCCCTCATTCTCCTACATACTGCCAAGCTGAATACTCACCCAGCCACGCTCCTGCTTCCCGTCTATGCTCTGCTGCGTGCTGCAGCTCTTCTGGATTTAAAGGGCCAGCGCGGCGGCAATTGGCTAATTGCCGGGCTCTGACCTTATATCTTCTAAACTCCTCCTACACTCTCTGCCAGAGTTTTGGTGTTCTATAGTGTGTTTCAGGGAGTGTTGGAGAGAGTTTTGTCTACCTTTGTACCAGTTCTTCCTGTTATCATTTCCTGACCACATTGCCTGCTGCCTGCCCTGACCTTATCACCTGTCCCCAACTATGCCTCTGTTTTATGATACTGTACCACGCTGCACCCTGACTGCCATCACAAGCAAGTCACGTCAGGGGTAGCGACCTGGTAGTTCCCCGTCGCAGCAAGTCCATCCCAATTTGCAGAAGGTTCTGGTGAATACTGGGGACTACTTAGACTCGACTTCCTGGCGTGGCTTATACCATCACCTGCGGGGGTCCAGTAAATCACCTACATCCGTGAAACTGTACTCTGGCCATGGATTCTACCAGGATGCCTCTACCCGACATACTGGACATCACGACTGCAGTGGCCCAACAGAGTCAATGCATCAATAAACTCATTGTCATGATGCAGAACCTCGCTGCATGTCTGTCCGCAATCACAGCCACACCTTCGTCTGCTGTCACTCCGCCTGTTGTGATTCCTGCTCCATCTTCAGGGCCCACATTGCACACTTCTGCCACGGTATGACAGTAATCCGAAGACGTATAGAAGATTCCCCAGCCAGTGCTCCATCCATATGGAAATAATGGCCCACTAATTTCGTAAGGAGCGTGCCAAGGTGGCTTTTATAGTCAGCCTTCTATCTGCTGAAAAGAATCCACTGCACACCGTTTAAAGAATGCTTGATCAAAATTGTTATAAACAATTGTCATATATACTCAATAAATGTATCTTTTACATAGATATTGGACAATTGTGTAGAACCAGATGTCAAATATATACGACGTTTCGGCTAATTAGCCTTTATCAAAGACATCTGTAAAGTAAAAGAGTACAATGAGTATAAAAGTATGTGTAAATAAAAACAGGAATGAAAAGGAAGGAGCAGGGAATAAGATATAAGTGAAGTAGTACTAAGTAAAGGGAATATAGGTGTAGGTATATACAAGAAGGAATGAAAACAGAGAGGGGGATAAAACAGGAGTAGTATAGAAGGAAAAAAAAGGAATAGGATGAGTGATATACATGTGCCACAGTAAACAGCAATAAGATGCTGTGAAGGAATAGAGTACGTAAATATCAGGGAGTCAAAAGTATGGAGAGTGAGGGGAGAGGAAGAAAACAGAGGACGCTTACCGCAGAAATACGAAGTATATATGTGGCTGATAAAAAGGAGTAATACTCCGGAGGTATACAGCGCTATAAATAAAGACACATAAATAATTGAGAATAAAGTGGAAAACATGTTAGAAAACCGCTGTGCAAGGAAACGAAGATTACCTAGAAAGAGGCAATAAGGGACCTGACGTCCGGTGATATGTGAAAGAGCGCCCGTGGACACCGCGATGTGGGCGGCCATTAAATAGCCGACCGCGCATGCGCAGTGAAACCACGGTTGCGCAATAGAACTGGAAGTAAAGCGGGAAGTAAGGGCAGTTTGCTCTGCGCATGCGCCTGACTCCGGCGCACATCTGGAACTGCTCAGCTAAGAAGGAATAGGGGAGAACAGATAGAAAACAGTGGTGTAGGAGGCTAAATGAGAAGAAGGAAAAGCAAGAAAAAAAGGGAGTATAAGTAGATGATGAGGAGTTGTGGAGAATAGGTAGTACGAAGCCACAGAAGGAAACAGAGTCCAAAAGGGGGCAGAGAGGGAGCGAAGAGGATAGATAGACACAGAGGAATAGAGCAATGAGTAGAAGATGAAGTACTGGGGAAGGAAGAAAAAGGTAGTAGCGAGGTTACCCCAAATTGAGTAGTATTCATTTTATCTGTAGATAAAGAGAGAAAAACACAATGTAATCACTTCAAAAAAAATATACAATTTCAGCACATTTGTGGGAACTTCTGCAACAAAGTGGAAAATAAATTTTTCAAAAATATCTGATTGCAACGGTAGTGTCATGATTGTGCCTGAAACACCCCCTTCTTTTGGCTTTGGTCGCCGGCCATGGCCAGTACGACGTAAACCATGGTTTTTGACTTAAGACTAAGTTTCTTATCACTAATGTGAACTGGGTTTATTTTGTGCTGGGTGCTAATTGATTCCTGGCCAATGCCCGTGGCCAGGAGTCTTCCAGCACACTCGTGGTTAATTTTTGTTCCTTCTTGAGTGACAGCCTTCTTCTACTATCTGGTCATTTGTTCCTTCTGCCTATTGCTCAGTTCTACCTTTCATCTGTTCCTATATAAGGTCTCTGCTTCCTTCCTGCCTTGCCTGCTATTTTGACTCATTGCCCTATAGTTCGCCTGCTCTCGTCTGTTACTTTCTCCATTTACTCTGACCTTTGCTTGGATTCTGGTTACTCTCTGCCTCACGATTCTGTACCTCGTTGCCTGTACTGTTGCCGACTTTGGACTGCCCCCCAGTTATCTTCTTTGTATCACGTCTCTGTACCTGGCTGACTGTACTGTTGCTGACTTTGGACCGCCCGACTACGTTTTTTGTTCTGTGTCCGTTTGTCCTGTCTGTGTCGCACCTATATCGGTGCAGCCATCAGTCTTCCGGTTGGGGCCGGCCTATTAAGGAGTCGGGTTTCCCAAAAGGCAGGGACAGAGGCTGGGACCAGCGTCAGGGCCTCACTTGTCTGTGTCTTTGTGTGCGTCCCTGACAGGTAGAAAGAATGCCTTGACTGTGTAAAGTTATTATATCAGGGAGAGGTGGCAATTGTGAAGAAACAAAAATCTAGATTTAATTTGTTGCAACATAGTTATTCCATTACTTTTACTTTACTTTACTTGTTTATTTCTTTTTTTCTGTCATTTCAAAGTACATTTAAAAAAGTAAACTGTATAAATATCTATGAAAACTGAAAAAAGGGAGGTGCTCTAAAATTTTTGACCAGTGCATTTGCCTTTCTTATTTTATCTTGTCAAGTGGAAATTTTTTGCCTTTATTTGAGGGCTTTAACCAGATGTTGCAGTAATTGATAATTGCTGATTTTTTTTTCATAATCCTTTTCTTTTTGAACAGGCTGAAAAGTAAATGGACAATTTATTAATAAGCAGTTTGATAATTCAATTGGACCTGTTACCTCCTTATTTCTTGACAAATAAAGCACATAAAAGATCTAGAGTTAATTTTAAGAGTTGAATTTACATTTATTAGTTTAGTACAACTCAATCAGAGGGGCGGCAAATCAACAATTGGTATGTTCTTGAAAAGAAGGAAACCACTAGTGAGGTCACCAACACTAAAAGGCCTGAATGTGCATGTTATTTGGTAAATATAAAAACCTTCACAACCTTTGACCAAATCAAGAACACTGTCAAAAATCCCAAAAAAATCTTCATAATTTTTTTTTTCATTTATATGACACTGTTATATTCCACAGTGCTGTACAGAAATTGTTATTATTCACTTTGGTCCTCAGCCCTATTGAGACTTAGGGCGAAATGTCCCAAAAGTGGTGTCCATATGGCAGTTTTAATGCGACATAAAGTATCGTACACTTGCAATGTATTTCATAAGTTGTTCTGCGCTTGTTTTGTAAAGTGGTTGTATTTGCGTCTGTCGGAATGTTTTAGACGTTGTGCCTTTTTCGGCGAGTTTGTTGTTTGGGGCGCCTATTTGGGCGTGCCAACTTGTATAATTCAAAATTCAGCACATTCGTTAGTTCTACACATTTGTAACCGCGCGTAGGTTTGTTCTGGAGCGCATGTTGTCTTCGCAGCGCATGTATGGATTGGGGCGCATGCTTGTGCGCCCTTTCTGGCTCTCTCCGAATTTTTGCTCTATTTGCTTTTCAGGCACATTCGAAAATTAGGTGCATTTGGCATTTGAGCAGAGTTGGGAGCAATATTAAAAATCAGAGCACACACGAGGCGCACAATCTACAACTTCAACCAGCAGCCAGTCTGGATAGTGTGGTGGCTGTGGCTATAGGGTGACATGTATGAACATTGGCTCAGGTACCACCTTTACCCTGGTCTGGCTGTTCTAACTGTTCTCCACCTAGATTTGGCGTCAAAGAATCATAAATGTGTCTAATTCTATGAATGTGGTGCGACTCCCCCAGAACGCCCCAAGTCTTGCGCCAAAGTTTGGAGTGCGACTGTTCATACATCTATGGAACAGGTCTACTACAGCTTTTTGATGCCAGAAAACTGGTGCAGCCCCATTCATACTTGTCGCCCATAGAGTTTTTAGACTTTGCAAAGGCATTTGACACTGTTCTTCATAAGTGTCTATTAAGTAAATTAAATTCTGTTGTGTTAGAAATAGCAGAGTGTAATTGGATTCAAAACTGGCTATCTGATCATACTCAGAGAGTGGTGGTAAATGACTCCTACTCTTAATGGTCCCCGGTTGTGAGTGGTGTGCCCCAGGGCTTAGTATTGGGTCCTCTTTTATTCAATGTATTTATTAATGATATAGTGGAGGGGATGAATAGCACTGTTTCTATTTTTGCAGATGACACCAAGATATATAATGCAGTGAAATCTATAAAAGATGTTCATAAACTGCAAGCAGACCTGGACACACTGAGTGTTTGGTTCATTGTGGATAAATGTAACATTCTGCATCTGGGTACTAGTATCTGTCCTAGAAGGGAAAAAACTGGGAGACTTGGTTCTTGAAAAGGTTCTGGGCATATTTGTAAATCATAGACTACAGAACAGCATGCAATGTCAAACGGCAGCCTCTAAAGCAAGCAGAATATTGGCGTGTAATTAAAGAGGCATGGACTTGTGGGACAGGAATGTAATATTACCCCTATGTAAAGCATTGGTGCGACTGCATGTGGAATATGCTGTTCAGTTCTAGGCTCCAGTTTATAGAAAGGATGTAATGGAGCTAGAGAAGGTGTACAGACGAGCAACCAAACTTAAAAGGGGAATGGAGCAACTTAGTTATAAGGAGAGGTTATAAAGAATTAAACTTATTTAGTCTTGAGAAAAGACTGCTCCGGGGAGACATGATTAATTTAAATAAATGGTTACTACAAAAAGTATGGGGAAAAGCTGTTTTATTCCCCCTCAAAAGAGGACATTCTCTTCATCTGGAGAAAAAAGGATTCAAACTCCCGAGGAGAAAAGTCTTCTTCACCATGAGAACTGTGAATCTGTGGAATAGCCGCCTGATGACCTGGTCACAGCAGGAACAGGTGAGGGTTTCAAGAAAGGCTTAGATAACCACTTACTACTAAATAATATTAATGCTTATGTAGTCATAAAAAATATCTAGATCAAGTCTGATGGCAACTTTGGAATCAGGAATTAAATATTCCTTAGGGCAGATTGGTTCTTGCCTTATGGGTTTCAAAGTCTTCATCATTAGAGAAACTAAGCTTAAAAAACTCCCTATCCCCTTCCCTTCATCCACATTTTTCCCCACCCTAGGTTGAACTTGATGGAAAATGTTTTTCAAATGTACTATGTAAGTATGAAAAATAATTTAAAAGAAAAATTGTGGGTGCATGTGATGGGGGGGCAAAGCAGACAAATAAAAAAAATTTTTCAGAACTCTGCGAACTCTAAGGGATAGTCACACTATGAATATATGAACTATTTAAAATTGCTTTCCCACTTTTGGAAAATTTAAAAATTTGAGGTTTTTGGGAGCACTTTTTTTAAATAAAAAACGTGAATGGGGGCCTAAATTTAAATATCCTCACTTGCTTTGTTCCTTCTCAGAGCTGCACTCTGTACTGATTAAATGGAGGCAACATCCTTATGAAACATCCAAAAAAAAAAAAAAAAGAGAAAATCCATAACAATACTAAAGAAAGTGATGTGGGTTCACGCTGATGTGGGGCAAACAATGCAAACAAAACAACGTATCAGAGGCACACTAACAAACATTAACAGTCAAACTATGACTATATGAACTATTTCAAAACGCATTTCTGGTTACATGAAAATTTGAGGTTGCATCGGGGAGTAACAGGCTCTATTTTAGTTGTGCACTTCACCCATCCACACAGATTGTTTTTAATAAAAAGAGTGTAGCTGGGACCTTCATTCCCTGAAAGTATAGAGGCCTGAGAAGGCACCAAGTAAGGCGAGAATGTTATAGTGTATGTCCCAAACTGAACAGAGGTCACCTTGTCGTTGATGGGTGGACCCTCACTGTTTCGATCAAAAATGTGCGCCTTACATTCCTTACAAAAGTAGCAGAAATGCATTTTTAAATAGTTCATATATTCATTGTTTGGATAATGCCCCAAAACTTACCATCAAAGCAACAAGAGCACAAGAGCTTCTCAAATGGGTTGTCTATCTCATTTCTTTTAATACCATAGTAGCACCCATTTAAAATAAAATAACTTATACTCACCTATCCCCCTATCTCTGTTTCAGTGCTGTGCCTTTCTCACCCACTGCCGGTCTTCTGTTTTCTTCCTTCTTTTGGAGAGACACTTTATCACTACAGCCATCACATGCCATTGCCTGACTTCACCTGTCAGACAACTTACTTCTGAACGATGACATCATGTAGTGGCTCATTATCACTACAGGCATTCAGCAGCCTAAGTAGTAATTTTCCCGATCGGAAGAAGAAAGAAGAAAACAAAAGATTGACGGCATTGAGAATGGTGCAGCACTCAAATGGAAGTAAGCAGAGAACTGCGTATAATTTTATTTATATGGGCTTTACTATGGTAATTTAACCCCCCCCCGATTTGGGCATTAAGGGACACCTGATGCCGGTAAGGGGCTTTGTAATTGCAGCTAACAACCACTCCATCCTGCGCTGTTTTACCCCTTGGATGCCCAGGCCTAACACAGCCACAGCATGTAAATGAATGAGAAATGGTGCCGCACCCCATTCCTCACTCTGATCGGGACATCAGCGGCAAGATCACTGTGCCCTGAACGCTTAACATGGCAGCTGGAAGCCTTGTCATCTTTATACCCCTAAAGCTTGTTATATAATGCATAGGCTTATAAACGATCAAGCCCCCAGTGCTGAACCCCTGGGGGGTCAAAAGTTTCAGTAAAAAAAGAAAACAAAATGTTTTCAAGTGTAAAAAAAAAATTAAAGGTTCAACTCACCCCCCCCTTTTGCCATTTTAAAAATAAAAAATAATAAAAAAGTTACACATAATTGGTATCGCAGTGTCCAAAAAAGTCTGATCTATTAAAATATGACATCACTTACTCATATGTTGAACACCATACAGGAAAATATTCCGAATGCCAAAATTGTGTTTTTTTTTAGTCATTTCACGTCCCTTAAAAATTGGAATAAAATTGATTAAAAACCACATGTCTTCCAAACTGCTACCAGTAAAAAGTATACTTCAGCCCACAAAAAAATGCATCCTCACTCCTTAGGTAAAAGTGCAAAAAAGTTATTGAGCGCAGTAAATGGTGCGGCCGCGGCAAAAGGGGGTATAGCAATAGATAAAAAGATCAGGGAGAAAGGAATAAAAACTGAAAAATCTATAAATTGCATGCTGACCAATGCCAGGAGTCTGACCAACAAATATGAACTAGAAGTATTAATAGCTGAAGAAAAATATGACATAGTGGGGTAACTGAGACATGGCTGGACGAGAGCTAACGAACTGGGCGGTTTAAACTTGCAGGGATTACAGTCTATTTAGAAAGATCGTAAAGACCGGAAAGGGGGGAGGTGTCTGTCACTATGTATAATCCTGTCTGAATGCCAACACTGCGGGGAAGAATAGTACAGTCAATGAACATTGGAAACCCCCCCCATTTATGGTAAAATATACATGGGGGTAACAATAACAATATAAAACTAAAAGGGGGCTGCTATAGGCCCCCACATATAACCGAACCCATGTAAGATGTACTCCCAGGCAAATAGATGAGCGGCTAATCAGATGAGGTTATTATAATGGGTCGACTTTACCTACCAGACATCAATGGGAATCTGAACTTGTATCTCTCATAAAGAAACAGGTTTTTTGTCAAAAAACTAATGAATAATTACCTTGCCAAATGGTGCAGGAACCGACTAGAGGAAAGGCCCTTCTAGACCTAAAATTAACTAATGGACCTGACAGAGTAACAAAGGTTCAGGTTGAGGGGCAACCTAGGGAATAGTGATACCATAATATAAAACTTTCCGTTTATCCGTCAATAGAGTATTTTGTCAATAGCCCACAAAACACTGAATTTTAGGAAGCTAATTTTATTCGCTTAGGGAGGGCCCTAAACCGTATTGACTGGGACAATGTGTTAAAAATATGCAGAAATAATAATAAATGGGAACTTTTTTAAATCATCCTAGCAACCCAGTGTGAAGTACATACTTAATGGTAATAAAAATAAAACCAGACAAACCCAATGTGGATCAACAGGGTGTAAAGAGCAATAAAAAACAAAAAGAAGCGTTTCAACTTACATAAAACAGGAGGGCAGTGGAAGAGGCACTAAAAGCTATAGGGAAAAAAAATAAAGTGATTAAAATAAAGTATTAAAGGACCAAAGCTGGAGACGGAAAGAACATATGCTGTAGAAAGTTAAACTAACCCCAAAAAAATTTTTTAACTATATAAATAGAAAAAAATAAAACGAAAATTTGGCCTTTGAAAAATACTGATGGGAGAGACAGAAGAGGGCGATAGAGAAAAAAGCAAACGATTAAACACTTTTTTTTCTCCACTGTATTTACCGGAGGAGGATGACCTTTCTGTTGAACAGAGAGATGTGGTAAACTCCACTTAAAATTTCTTGTCTAACCCCAGGAAGAAGTGCAGCTCCGTCTTAGAAGATTAAAATAGACAATCCCCCAGGTCCAGATGGCATACACCCACGTGTCCTAAGAGAGTTAAGTGAGTTTCATAGATAGGCCCCTATTCTTAATATTCATGGACTGTCTAATAACGGGGTATGTCCCAAAGGAATGGCGCGATAGCAAATGTGGTGCCCAATATTTCAAAAAGGGGTCAAAAAGTGATCCAGGGACACTATAAAGGCCAGTAAGCATAACCTCTGTTTGAAGGTATACTGTTAGAAGGTTTTCTCCGAGATGCAATACCAGGAGTATATCTCACAGAAAATAAATGTATAACAGCCGTTCCATGACAAGGGTTCAAGAAGGATCGTCCATGTCAAGACAATCCTCATCAGCATCTATTAGGAAGGTCAGTGCTACTGTATCGGCTGAGGCAACATGGATGTCATATAAAAGAATATTTTCTAAAGCATTTGATGACGGTGCCACATAAAAGGAATGTGTAAAAAAATGAGAAAGCCATGGACAGGGGGGAAAATGAGATGCAAGTTGGGTAAGTAACCATGGCTCACTTAGAAAGAAACAAAGGGTTAGTAATTAACTGTACATTGTCAGACAGGAACGCTGTTTACTAGTGGGGTACCACAAGGGTCAGTATTTGGTCCCTATCCTCTTTAACATTTATCATTAATGATCTTACACAGAAACACAGTAGGAATAATCGGATCTGGAGCAGACGATACTAAGCACTGTATAGTATAATCAAACAATAAGAGGAATAATATGTTATTACAAAGGGATCTGGATCGTTGGGCCTAGGCAGGAAATTGGCAGATGAGTTTTAACACTGATAAAATGCAAGGTAATGCCCCATGGGAAGAGAAATCCATTACATGATTACAATGTTAAATGGAAAAACACGGGTAAAATTGACATGGAGAAGGACTTGGGAATCCTGTTGGACATAAAAAACTTAATTGTATCAGCCATTGTCAGGCAGCGAGCATCCAAAGCAAAATAGGATCAAGGTGTTCAATAAAATGGGCATAGATGCACATGAGAGAACATTATTCTCCATTATACAAGTCACTGGATAGACCACACATGTAATATAGTGTACAGATTTGTGGCACCAGTGCACAGGAAAGACATTGTAGAGCTTGAACAGATAAGGCGGGCAACAAAAATAATAAAAAGGACTGGGTGGACCTACAGTACACCAGAAAGATAGGCAAGATAAGGGTAAGGGTTATTTAGATTTAGAGAAAAGAAGGCTTCGGGGGACATTATAAATATTTTTAAAAACATCAAAGGTCAATATAGGATCTCTCCCAAGGTTTTAATTATATTACACAGGGCTGTATCTAGAACAAGGGGCCGTCCATAACGTCCTAGAGAACGAAAGTAATCTACATAAACAAAGAAAGGGATTCTTACTGTAAGAGCAGTGAGACTATGGAATTCTAATCTCAGCCAGAGGGACTTGCATGGTGAAAGTTTCCTTCTCCTTACACCTTCCCTCCCCCTTCCACTCCCCCCCCCACCCCCCCCCCCGCCATTCCCCCTCCCCCCGGACCCCCTCAAAATCTGATAGAAAAAATAAGAAACACCCAACCAACAAAACAAGGCAAATAAAAAAAATGGCAAATTTGAAAACAAAAACTATACAAAAAAGAATTTAACAAAGTACCCCAGAAAAACATTACAACAAAAAAAAAATAAACAACCAAAACACACCCACCAACACAGAAAAATAAATTAAAACACACAACAAGTAAACTATTCCAGAAACAAAACCCCAACAAAAAAAAAAGTAGTAAAAAGAAACAAAAAAACAAATACTTCAATCCCCAAATAAAAGAATTCCCAGCCTCCACAACACTCAAAGAAACAAAAAAATATATCACCCCAGCCCCACAAAACAACAAGAAAACCAACCCCCCTCGGCCCCTAACAAAAAAAACAACAAGAGCATTATTCAAAATAAATAAACAAAAACAAATAATCCCCCCCCCTCCCCACCATCGTCCCCCCCCCCCCCCCCAACCCTCCCCTCTTTCCCCCCCCCTCCCAAAAAAAAACAAAAAACAAAATAAAAAACAAAACAAAAAAACAACACAACCCCTCCTCCCAACCACCCCCTCGACCGATAAATCAACCCCCACCTCCCCGTCCCCAATCGGTCCCCCCCCACTTCTACCAACTCCTACCCGACCCCCTCCCACCATCTACAGCACATCCTCCCTCCGTTATCCAAAAAAAAACCCAAGTAACAACTTTCCCCCACACCCCTACCCAAAAACCCAACAAAAAAAAAAACTCCAAAAATAAAGCAAAGAATTCAAAAAGAACACCACCAACACCAAACAACACAAAAAAAAAACAAAAAAAAACCCACCAAAAACACTACACCCCCACTCCACAACCATCAAATTACGCCTAACAACCCCCCCCCGCTCCTTCCCACCAACTCCCCCCCCATCTAACGCACAACCCACACACAACAAAAAAAACAAAACCCCACCAAAAAAAACAACACAATAAAAAGTCCACCAACAATAATAAAAAAAAAAAAAATGTGACGTCAAATGAAGACAAAACAAACCACAAACAACCGACACGCCCACGCACTACAATACCACCCCCCAAACACCACCCACCCACACACTCCCCCTCAAAAGATAAGGTAATCGTTAAATTAAGAATATAGAACAAATAAAAACAACCAAATAAAAAAAAAAATCGAAATTTCAACAGACAAACCCCCAAATCAGAAAAAAAAAAAAAAAAACCCCAAAAAAAGAAAAATATCATTATATTAAACTTCAAAAAGATGTCAAAAAAACAACACCACATCCACCCCCACCTAACTACCCACTCCACTCCCCCGCCTTCTAACCCACTCCCTCACTTCCCCCCCCCCCCCCTCCACTCCCCCCATTCCCCGCCCATTTCCGTCAAAAAAAGAAAAAACCAAAAAAACAAAAATATAACTTAAAAAAATAGGAAAAAAAACCAGAAAATAAAAAAAAATGAAAAAACAATAAAAATTAATATATGCAAAACAAACAAATAACAAAAGACACAAAATAAACCACCCCCCCGCTCCCCCCCCCCCCCCACTTTTCCCCTCCCACGACCCCCCCCCCCCCCCCATTCACTACCACCACCACCCCCGCCCCCTCTCACCCCATTTCCCCAAAAAAAAAATATGCTCCACAAAAAAAAGAAGAACACTCAAAAAAACCCCCCTCCCCTACACCATCTTTTCCCCAAAAAAAATTCTTCACCCCCCATATCCCTCACCCTCCCCTTATTTCCATCCCAAATTCCCCTTCCTCCTTCTCCACAAATCAAATAAAAAAAAAAATTCAGAATAAAAACAAATTACACAGTCTCCCCAACCCAAAACCCCACCCACCTTCCGCCCACCCTCCCCAAAAAAACAACAAAAAAAATGAGTTTAAAAAAGACAATGACCACAAAAAAGATAGGAAAAACACAGCACCACAAAAAAATCCCAACCCCGCAACCTCAACACACCCCTCCCGACCCCACCACCCAGTCCCCCATCCACAACAACAACACATAACCCCATCATACACCCCTCCCTCCTAACCAAATAAACCCATATCCAAAATAAATAAAACCCCAACAATGTATGACCATTCTCATCTCCCCAAACTCCCTCCACCACCCCCCCCAACAACCAAAAAAAATTCCAAAAGAAAAAAACACAAACAGAACAAAGACATCAAAAAAAAACAAAATTCGCCCCCCCCCCCAATTCCCCCCCCCCACCACCCAAAAACCACCCCACTCCCCTATTTTTACGCCCAACCCCCCCATCTTACCCCAAACGGCAAATGAAAACAAGCAAAATAAAAAAAAAAAAAAAATAAACAATTCAAAAAAAAAACAAGAAAAAGACACAAAAATACCTCTTTTAAACCCCACCAAAATAAAATGAAAACACAAAACACACAATCTCACACCCCACAACACTCTCCCATCCCCCCACCCCCCCCAATTTCCCCTCCTTCCACCCCCCAATTCCCACCCAAAAATTAAACTTGGAAAATACATAAAAAAAAAAAATCCTCCCCCCTCATACCCCACCCATAAAAAAAAAAAAGAAGCAAAACAGATTTAAAACCAGAAAAAAAAAAAAAAATAAAAAAACAAAAACAATATACAATTCTTAAATAAAATTAACCACAAATCAACTTCTTGATTCACTCATATACCCCCACAAAACACAAAAAAAAAAAAAAACAAAACAAACAAAAGAAACCCACCACCCCTCCCTCCCCCCAACCAATATTAACACCAATGAAACAACAAAACAAAAAAAACGAACAATCCACATCAAATTACAAACCACATAAACACCTCCCACCCCCAACACCTCTATCAACCAAACTCCCCACTAAACCTACCAATCACAAACCCAAAGCAAAAACAAAACACAAACAAACCCATGAAAACACCACACCAAAAAATTAAAAAAAATGAATCAAAATCCAAAAAAACATAATAGAACAAAACAACCCCTGAAACCCCAAACCCCGGCCCCCCCTACCAAGCCCACCACCACCCCAACCTCCCCCAACCCGACACATACCACCCAACCCCCCCCCTCCCCCGCACCGCCCCCAACCGCCCCACCCCGCCCACTCCACCCTCCTCCCTCCACATATTCCCGCCCACCTCGAGACACCCCAACAACTATCCCATTCCAACACTTCTAAAACACCCCTAAAAGAAAAATATACAAAAACACGACCACACAGTCCCAAAACTAAATCATCACACCCTCCCCAAATCACCCAGACCACATAAAAATCCCACCATCCACTCCAGAACAAAAAAAAACCCTCTAACACAAAAGGTATGGAACATTTCAGAGCGACATACATAAACCAAGTAAAAGATGACAAGGAATTCAGGAGATGTATCAAATGAACCAGATATATTCATGAACATTGCCAGATTGGAGTCATGGACGTCATATTTTCCCAAAAAATGAGGACAATTGGCATCAACCCTATTGGGGGATTAGCCTTCCACTTTGATCAACACCTTAGGCACCACATCTAGAACTAAATGGACGACTTGTCTTTTTTAGCCTTACAAACTATGAAACTATGAAACTATGAAAAATGAGAAAAATAGAAAATGTTTGGATTTTCTTACAGTACCAAACATATCGTAAACCCTACATGTTTGGTATTGCCAGATTCATATAAACCTGTAGAATACAGATAACACATCATTGATACCAAAGATTAAATGCCATAAAAGCAAAACTCCTAGCCAACCATGAGCTTACGTAGATATTTACCAGTTATATCATCACTTAGAATTTTTTTTTGCGGTTGTTTCAGAAAGAATTCTGTGGTAAGATAAATGACACTATTAGAAAGGAAATCTTGTCCTGCAAAATAAAAGCCCTCATATGTCTATGTAGGTAGAAAAATAAAAAAAGTTACAACTCTGGGAAGGCGGGGAGAGAAAAACGAGCGTGACAAAAAAAGGATCGGTCAGGAATGGGTTAAAATGTACTGGACAACCCCTTTAAGGCAAAGAAATTGAATATTCTTCAACTATTCAATAATTTGCTATCAGATTGATATAAAGCATCCTTTAAACTGCTTAAGACAAACTAAAAAGACTGGGAGTATCTGATATACAGCTATATATATATACTGTATGAGTCTATATAGCTGTGTCATCAAGTAGGACCCACTCAACAGGAAAAACTCACACATTGCTAAGAGATGCAGAGACACACATTTTAATGTCATCTGAAGTATTGCTCAAATAGGTCCCTGTTCTATTAGACTCTGGCTTAAATCAAACCTGATGTTCCAACCCAAATTTTTCACTAAACCTTAGGTTACATATTTTTTTGCTTTTTTTTTTTTTATCAAATTTGTCATTGACCTGGATCTGATGGCCAACACTAACCAACATTTACACTTTCAACATCATGCTACGTTAGAGAAGACAGTGCTATCACTCTAGCATATCTTGCTCCTCATGGGACCTTCTACTCTGCTCTCCTCTTATTAGCTCTTCACACCACCGTCTCAAAGACTTCTCCCGTGCTTCCCCCATACTCTGGAACTCACTGCCCCAACACATCAGACTCTTCCCCACTCTCACCAGATTCAAAAGCAGCCTGAAAACCCATCTCTTAAGGATTGCCTATAACCAACATTAACCGCACTAACTCCACCACCAGCAAACATGTCTGCACTCACCTTCTGTCTCTCCCTACTTCATTGTAACTGGTAATGCCCTGCAGGAACCTCTCTCCCTCATACCAGTTTGTTAGTTACATATCGTCACCAATGTCCTTGTTTGACCAATTTCATTTGAATTCCCCTTGAATGTACAGCGCCCTGAACCAAGGCAATATAAAATAAATAATATAATAAGCGGCTGGTTAACACAACGTAATGTGATCCGTTTTACGGATACCGCAAATGTATCTAAAATTGTCATTGTATTAACATTGGTGTAACTATTGGCAAAAGCACATCGGCAGTGTCACGTAGATCGCCGCTTGCCGGCCTTTTGAGGGCTCTCCAGCACTGCACTATCCGCATCCGCTTTAAGAATGACATGTCAGCAGTCTTATTGGCTGGTTTAGACGCAATGAAAGACCATATGAGGTAATGGAGTATTCTTTTGGGCACACTGCCCCTAGCGCTCAACACCCGGGTTACGTATCAGCTTTGATCCTGAAGCGTATGCGGAAAAGCACAGTTGAGGCGGACGTGCATCTGCGGAGATGCGACGTGGCTAGGACAGGACGGGGCATCGACGGTGATGGGCGCAGCTGGTGGAGGTGATAGGTGCTGCAGTGTGATGTGGGTAGGATGGCTGCTGGGGATTGGTGAGGTGCTGCAGGGATGATGGATGGGGGAAATGTGAACTGGCTGCCTGCTGGGGGAAGTGTGGGAGAGCGTAGAGAGGAGAGAAATTAGAGAGAAATAGAGAGAAAGACACCTACAAAACAGGGTGCCTAGCCGTTCACAAACCTGACTCATAATCATTACTGATTCCGGGACAAAAGTCTACTTTCTAAGGGCAGTTGATTAAAACAGAAATGTAAAAAATTAAATACAAAAAAATAAAATGCTGCCCCATATTTCCTGCCACTGTAGGTACCTGCTCATTGGTGCCTATTAGGCACACTAGCCTGATAATTGAACCACTATATTATTGACCTTAGCACCCCAACTTTAGCCTATGCAGTCCTTAGAAAGACATGTATGTTACCTACAAAATGATTTAATATCACTATAAGAAGTTTGAATTAATATAAGATGTATATTTTAACTTTGGGCCACAACTTCTATAACATTCTCTTATAACCATAGATTCACTAATATTGTGTATGCTCAGTACACTTATGTGCTATGATATCATTTTAGAGTTTAATGGTTTATGACTTACCTGTCCAGAATGTGTCTTATAGTTACTAAATACTTAATGCAAGTAATTGTCTTGATCTTTTGAACTCTTTTTTTTCCAACAAGACACCTATGACTTGCTGTTTTTGCAATTTTATATTTGGCCTTGATTACCTGGTTTGCGCCATTTAGTGATTCATTTTGTTTAGAGGGTGTTTTTTGCTGTTTGCTAAGTGTTATCCTACCATATACATATCAAAATTATTTATTTTTTATTTTTTTTGCTGTGGAGGATATTTAAATTGCACACTATTTTCTCTATGTGCCTAGATAGCAAAGCTATTTTCCCCTGGAAAGTTCTTATTTTTCTAGTTTTGACCAACTGCACAGTATTTCCTCTTTTTATCTTTCAATTTATAATCTAAATGTAAAAATTATTTATTGACTATTCTTGGATCAAATTAATTAAAATGTTCACAGGTATTACCGATTTATAAATTATTGTTTAAAAAAAATGTCAATACTTTTCTTTAGCTTCCTTCATAGCATTTAAGAAGAAAATAGTATAAAGGCACACAGGGGATCCAAAAGTCTATGCATCAATTTTTCATTGATGTTTTTAATAAAATAATGGAGCATTGCTGCTATGTGGATCTTGGTAAAAAAAATGAACAAAGAGAAGACAACAGGAGAGCAAAGAAGGAGGTCTTCGGAAGAACAGGAATTATGTGAAGGTATGGTATAAGGTTTGGGGAGATTAAAAGACATTAAGGGCGACTTGCATGAAATTTGGTGTTACAGCGGGTCATATAAATAATTCTAGTGCTAGGGCAAAAGTTCTGGATCAGGTAAACCACTGGATACCTGTTCCAATTGTAATGCGCCTAGAAATGCTGTAGCGAAGCTATAAATATGTAGCTTTGCTACAGTTCTAATGCGCCCCAGCCTGCCAATAGAGGCGGAGATTTTAAAATTGTATGAAAGTTGCTTGTGCCTATATAGTGCTGAAAATGTCAGATAACTGTGCACCCCAATTTCCATACATGTCACCCTACAATGGTATATTACATTTTATAACCTTATGGTTGCAGCTGGCTACAGAGAACAGAAAGATGGCTATGTTGTGCAGTTCTCTCCATTCAATTCTATGGGATTTTCAAATACATCCAAGCATACAAAAGTACAGAGAGAGTTGTGCAAACACAGCAACCTTTTTTTCAAAAAGGAGGTTAAGAGATAAAACAGACTGGGACTGGCCCCAAAAGTAAGGGGGGGAAAAACCTCCAGGGGGCCCCCTGGGCAGGCCAGACCTGGGGCTGCTTTTCAGTGAGGAAGGCAAAAAAAAAGGGCGAAAGAAATAAATAAGAGCAAGAGTCTGAGCACTATAAAAAAGAGAATGTACAGGGGCTGTAAGAGGCTTTAAAAAAAGGACTCCATTAGTCGGCCCCAAGAACAAACTTCACTGGTGTGTTGCAGGCACTCCAGCCTGACACTGGATAAGAATACCCTTAAATCTTCCCATGCTTCCCCACACATAATCTCCCATCCTCCCAAAACTTCCTTCTTTGTTTTCCTGTCTTTTGCTTCTCACACAGCTGCCTCCTTACTCAAAATATGGGGAAAAAACTACCCTGCCAGTAAAGGGGGCTTTCAACAGCACAAATTTTTAACGGTGGTCCAATTAAACTGCCTTTATTCCAAACAAGCTTTTTTACTTAGCTAAAAATGTTTGGAAAGTGGTAAAATTTTTTTGTTTTAATCCACAAGACTTCAAAAAACAGGAAATGATGACTACTTGAAACACCTTCCAAAAAATTTAGACAACTGAAAGAATTGCTGGAATAAAGCATTTAATTGGACACGTTAAAACTGCACCAAAACTGCAATGGAGAAAGCACCTAAGACCTCCTCCCTTTGTAACCTTAAAAAAACCTTTTAAAACTGAAAAATACAATATTCCTGGCAAACTACAGTGTAAATAATGGGTATTCAGGGTGTATATATCATATCACTGCAAACTGAAAAATCCCCAACTATTAAATAATTTTTTTTTTTGTAAATTGCAGGTAGGACTTGCAAGCATGGGGACCCTTTACGCCGGGTTTCGAGCTTGCGTATTTTGGGGGCCCCGGTAAAAACTAATTCCTCATATTTTTATTTTTTCCAGTATGACATTTTTTATTGCCCCCAAAAGTGTTGGGGAGCAAGGGTGACTACATTTGAAAATTTTTTTGTTGTGGCACCCCGAGGTGCTGGGCAGCCCGCCTAATCTGTTAGATGGGGGGCCCAAGGGTGTAAACCCTGGGCACCACATGTTTGCTTTATAAAATGCAAATTTTAATTCCCGGGAGCCACCCCCCATGCCCGAGGATGTTTAGTGGGTTTTTTAATGGTTTTTTTTGATTTTGCAGTCTCTCCTGCAAAATTTTGGTTTTTCGCATACTGGTGTGAACAGGGAAACCAAGCTAATGGGGGGCCTGTTAAATTTAATTGTTCCTTTAGCGTGGGATCTTTTGAGTTGTTATTCAGCAACAGATGCACCTGTCATGTTTTCCAGGGCATTTTAAGGGAGTCTTGCCCCGGGCCCAGTTTTTGTCGAGCTATTGAGCTGTGAACAGGGCCCACAATGGTGGTGTTTTTTAAAAATATTCATACCTTAGTAAAAAAAACATTACCAAATCAAAATGATAATAAGCACACTGCAAGAATTCAACCTGATCTGGAAGCTGACAGGGTTTGTCAGGGGACCCGAACAGAAAAATACTCCCCAAAAAGGGAGCTATTGTCCTGCAGATAATGAGGAGAGGGTCCAAATAGACCTACTCCCCTTATATAAATGGTTATCTTTGCCCATCACTAAATAAGCTAATCAGCCATACCAATCAAGATGCTCAAATTTCCCATGGCATTTAGTAATCTGAACTGCGAGTATGCAATAATTAAATTGCGTATGTTCTGATCTACAATAATCCTGCTGCCACCACAACACCATGCACAAAGATGTGCATCTATATTCTATATTCTTGCTTCTCCCTTGTAGATTGTAAGCACCAGTTAGCAAGGTACTCTCTCCTTCTCATAGTAATAAAAATAATACTTCAAACTCCAGTTTCTTGTCTCCATCGACAATAAAAATCAAACTTTTTTAATGTATGCATTTTTCTATATTTCTTGCCTTCTCGACACAATCAAATGGTGATTTTCTATCCTTTCATGCCATTATACAGTATGTATAGTTTTCACACTGTCACGATCCATGCCACAGTCCCTGCTCTGGACCGCGGGCTTAGGAGTGTTTCTGCTGCATTCCCAGCCCCCGAACCTGTTGCTACTGTCATGCTCAATGCCACAGTCCCTGTTCTGGACTGCGGGCTTAGCTGTGTCTTTGCTGTGTCCCCAGCCTCCGTACCTTCTGCTGTGTCTGCTGTGTCTATGTACTCACCTGTCCTCACTACTGTTCTGGTCCATGTTCCTGTCTGCATTCTGCATGTGCATGCACCCTTCCTAGGGCGTGCATGCGCATGCTCACCTGGAATTAAAGAGACAGTGCCTTAATTACCCGTCAAATAGTTACTGACACCCTGTGATTTAACAAACTTCATTCCTTTGCTCCAGGATCAGTTCGTTAATATCTGTTCTATGTTCCTGACTTCTGACTGCTGTTTACTGCTGCTACTGCTACCTACGTTTCTGCTGTTACCTAACTAGGATTCAGTTACCTGCCTATGTTTACCCTCGCTGTGACCTTATTGCTGTTCCTGCTACCTGTGTTCCAGTTACCTATGTTTCTGCTGCTACATGCTATTATACCAGTCAGTTACCTATCTATAGCTATACCTGCTGTCACTCTTTACTTCTGTCCTTACCCGTTGACCTCCATCCTGCACATCGGCTGTCATCACGAGTAATCAAGTCAGGGGTAGTGACCTGGAGGTTCCCCACAGCTAAGTCTGTCCAGCCTTGCGGTAGGCTTCGGTGACCAGGGGTCCCTTAGACTCCGCTCCCTGGTGTGGCCTGCATCTATATCACCATCATCACTTGCGGTGGCCCAGAAGATCCATGTATAACAGGTGTCCACTGTGTCAGTCTTAACTGACCTGCTAACCGTAACACACACTGGCCACTGAGTGATTATTATAAGCCGGCACTAACACTTTCCCAAACACTGACCTCTGCACGTGTCACAAAACAAGCTCCGAACACTCTTCTACATAAAAAATCAAAGTTTTGTTTTGTGTCTGAAACTTCATAAATTCATTTGACTGCTGTAAGTAAATCTCTGGAGCAACTGTTGCATCAGCTTGTCCTAAACCACTAACCATGTTATAACATAAATAGACTGTAACCCAAACAAATTCAAAATCAGAGACCCTGTCCAACAAAAAAGCCCACCTTAACTTATATGTGTGTACCCTGATTATGTTGATAAGCAGCATAGCATGTCTCAAGTAGTTTTAGAAAGGGAAGATCTCTCCTTAAGGAGAGCACCGAACAAACGGCTTGTAAAGTTTTTGTTTTGCCTTTTCGCCCTCTACTTAGCATCTGCATATCACAAGGCATTATGGGAAAGGGGCTGAGAAGCCCACTGCGCCCTCTGTTGGTTGTAACAAATCCTCAATTTGCTTTTGACCCACCGAGTCTTGAGAAAGCAAAAAGGATTTTTTAGCCAAGCCAGTATCTCTCATCTACAGACAATGCTGTTTCGGGATTTTTGTCCCTCTTCAGTGCAGAGTAGAGAAGATACTGGCTGGCTGTGTGGGAGGCATCGGGTAGCTCAGGAAGGGAAGATCTCTCCTTAAGGAGAGCACCGAACGAACGCTTGTAGAGTTTTTGTTTTGCCTTTTTCGCCCTCTACTTAGCATCTGCATATCACAAGGCATTATGGGAAAGGGGGTGAGAAGCCCACAGCACCCTCTGTTGGTTGTAACAAATCCTCAATTTGCTTTTGACCCACCGAGTCTTGAGAAAGCAAAAAGGATTTTTTAGCCAAGCCAGTATCTCTCATCTACAGACAACGCTGTTTCGGGATTTTTGTCCCTCTTCAGTGCAGAGTAGAGAAGATACTGGCTGGCTGTGTGGGAGGCATTGGGTAGCTCAGGAAGGGAAGTAGAGGGCGAAAATGCAAAACAAAAACTCTACAAGCCGTTCGTTCGGTGCTCTCCTTAAGGAGAGATCTTCCTTCGACTACCGATGCCTCCCACACACCCAGCCAGTATCTTCTCTACTCTGACTGAAGAGGGACAAAAATCCCGAACAGCGTGTCTGTAGATGAGAGATACTGGCTTGGCTAAAAAATCCTTTTTGCTTGCTCACGTCTCGGTGGGTCTAAAGCAAATTGAGGACTTGTTACAACAAACAGAGGGCGCTGTGGGCTTCTCAGCCCCTTTCCCATAATGCCTTGTGATATGCAGATGCTAAGTAGAGGGCGAAAAGGCAAAACAAAACTCTACAAGCCGTTCGTTCGGTGCTCTCCTTAAGGAGAGATCTTCCCTTCCTGAGCTACCCGATGCCTCCCACACAGCCAGCCAGTATCTTCTCTACTCTGCACTGAAGAGGGACAAAAATCCTGAAACAGCATTGTCTGTAGATGAGAGATACTGGCTTGGCTAAAAAATCCTTTTTGCTTTCTCAAGACTCGGTGGGTCAAAAGCAAATTGAGGATTTGTTACAACCAACAGAGGGCGCTGTGGCCTTCTCAGCCCCTTTCCCATAATGCCTTGTCAAGTAGTTTTAAACAGATTTATAAGTGAAATGTGTGAAAAAGAGTAGTTGAATCTGCGTTCTCCATTTTTTTTCCATTTTAAAAATGTACCAAAATTGCCTCAAAAATCTGGTTCAGATTTATGGTACAACATTAGTCAACTAATAGTTGGTCTAAAAAGCTAGACAAGTCTAAAGATGCACCAAATGTATCAGACAGCATGAGCAATTATGGTACATCAGGCACATGTTTAGAAAGCAATAATAAATTCCCCCCAATAATAGCAGTACTTTCTCTTTAAATATATACAAGTAACCTATTCCAAATGACCACCTCTGTGGCAAGACCATCTCTTCCTCCAACTTAAATTTCTTGTGACAATTCTAACTCCATAGCGTACTAAGAAACTGACCATGTTCCTTCAGAAGACTCTCCCCTTAAAGATCTATTTTTAATGGAATTTTAGGTGGTCTTCTCCAGCACGATTCACTCTATTTTACACACCTTTCTCAACAACAAAACCCCTAATGTTATAGCCTAAAAACCTAAGCGCTCTGGGTAACAAATTCAACATAGCTGCTTTTCTGCACAAGTTAAATTTGTTAATCTCGGGAATCAATTTTTCACTTTTTAGAGCTTAAATGTAGCAGAAGACCTGAAATGCCCTTTGACAACTGCTTAAAGTTATAGATTGTCTTGACCATCTGTCTCATAGATCAACCATTTTTCCCTGCCGGGATTTTAAACACCAGGATTAAAAAAAGCAAACCTTTTTAATATCCTTGAAATTATTTAAAACAAAACAAATTGTAACAAAAAAAAAGAAATCTAATTTTTTTGTAACTTTTTTAGTTATTACAATTATTAAATGTTTATCTCTGATAAAAAATATATAATTTTATTCTTTTTTTCTGACTTACCTTTTTGTCATCTTTAATTTTAAATGAACTATTTTTACACAATTTACCGTTCTTTTTTGGCTCAGTTGGTCACTTCTCTGTCCCTTAAATATGTAATGACACAAAATTGTAGGCTCTAATCTTCTGATGTATCACATGTATCGGTATGCATTCTTAAATCGTGTTCTGATTCGAAGCACTTACAGAGATTACGCTGAATAATGGTAATAATACTTATTCCTATGCAATGCAGTACTTATTTTCATTATACTGTAATCTTCTCCTATCTTGGTGTCTAAGGTCCTTTCAGAAGTTGTTGAGAGCCTCGAAAATCACTCATTGTGCTTCTGCATAATAAACCTTTTAGCATATTGTAAGGCAGTGCTGTGTGATAAAAGGATGACTGAATATTTAACCCTCTCCTCAGATCAGGTTTAGGGATGAGATCAGATGATTTTTTTTTGACAACTCAAGCCATTCTAATCTCAAAATTTTCAATGGCCTGGTCACATTTTTGCTCAGAGTAAAAAATCTTTTTTCCAGATTTATAGAACGCTCTTGTTATAGAACGCTCAAAGTTTTAGTTTAAGGGGTCTGAGAGTAAATATACATAAGATACAAAGGAATTTCAAATCTGTGATAGAAAAATATGATCTAGAACACAGTTGATGAATCATGATATTTTTTAGATATTGCACTGTCTTTTAAATTATTTGATATTTTTTTAAACCTGCTGAGAAGGATATATATATATTTTATTTATCTATTATAGTATATATTAAATATATATTTATATATATATATATTTTTTTACACAGCTTTACTTCTCTCAGGCATCCTTTGACCATTGTTTTTTATCCCATATTAGAGAGGTCTATCATTCTGATTGAGGGCTATGTTTTTATTCAGAAACAAAGCTCAAAATCTCCTGTATAAACATTAAAATTAAATAGAACAATTAGAATTAGAATTAATTAGAACAATTTTGGCTGTTTTAAATAAGGCCATTAGTGACGACATAAATGAATTCTGGCTCTGATAGACGAGTTCTAAATCGCTTTAAGCAGTTTTAGACTGTGCCAGAATGTATGAACCTTTCTGGCTGTTTCCGTAAATAATACAGGGACATGTGTAGAGCCTATAACCGACAAATCGCTTGGCTCAGGCACCACCTTGTACCCTGTCTGGCTGTTCTTCTGTAGATCATTCATACAGGCGCAGTGTAGAGCCAATACCACAAGTCTGGCTCAGGCACCACCTTTACCCTGGTCTGGCTGTTCTTCTGCAGGTCATACATACAGGTGCAGTGTAGAGCCAATACCACAAGTCTGGCTCAGGCACCACCTTTACCCTGGTCTGGCTGTTCTTCTGCAGGTCATACATACAGGGCAGTGTAGAGTCAATACAACAAGTCTGGCTCAGGCACCACCTTTACCCTGGTCTGGCTGTTCTTCTGCAGGTCATACATACAGGGCAGTGTAGAGCCAATACGACAAGTCTGGCTCAGGCACCACCTTTACCCTGGTCTGGCTGTTCTTCTGCAGGTCATACATACAGGGCAGTGTAGAGCCAATACCACAAGTCTGGCTCAGGCACCACCTTTATCTTGGTCTGGCTGTTCTTCTGCAGGTCATACATACAGGTGCAGTGTAGAGCCAATACCACAAGCCTGGCTCATGCACCACCTTTACCCTGGTCTGGCTGTTCTTCTGCAGGTCATACATACAGAGCAGTGTAGAGCCAATACCACAAGTCTGTCTCAGGCACCACCTTTACCCTGGTCTGTTCTTCTGCAGGTCATACATACAGGCGCAATCTAGTGCCAATACCAAAAGTCTGGCTCAGGCACCACCTTTAACCTGGTCTGGCTGTTCTAACTGTTCTGCGCCAAAGTTTTGGGGTCAAACAATCATAAATGTGTCTATGTCTACTAATGTGGTGCGACACCCCCCAGAACACGCTAAAAAGTGTCTTTGTGTGGAGTACACCTGTTCATACATCTATAGAACTGGTCTACTACAGCTTTTTGAGGCCAGAATTCTGGTGCAGACCCATTCTTGCATGTCGCCCTAAATAACTTATTTTAGATTGTTTTATTAAGGTTTGTATACAAACAGTATGCAGTAACTTTTTTTTAGCTCCGTCTGGTGGTGGCTGCAAGGAAAGGTTAGTTTTGTCACTTTGTGCAGAAGATTTGGTATTCAGTAACAGAAAAACAGAACTATTTTTTAAGTTTTGTTAATAATCATAGAGGCAAGACTGTTCCTGTCATGAGCATGTATGCCTCTTTTGATGCATCCCATGATTTTATTTGCCTTAGCAACAGCTGACTGGCATTGGCTGCTAAAAGGAAGTACTTAGTCATGCCTCTAGCATTGTAATGTCGCTTTGTCTTGCTGTCGGATCCCATTCACCAAAGGAAACCAAAAAGCATGTATGGTGTATGTGCAAGGACGGATTGATACCCAAATCAGTTGAGAGTACTTTTGACATGGATGAGTGGGCCCAAAGAATGCCTCAGACCATAACATTGCCACCACCAGCAATAGTTGTAGGGTGTTTGTTCTCTGATGTTTTTTGAATAACACACCAATGTTTATCCATTGGTTGAAGCATAAAATGTTTCTAACTGGGAAAAGGCAACTCTTTGCCATTCAGCGGAGGTCAAATTCCGATACTGTGCTTTTCTACCAGTGCTACTTCATTAGCAAAGGTGCAGTGACCATCCGTCTACTTTGGAGCCCCATAGGGTTCACTGAACTGTTGTTTTAGACACGTCTCTTATTCTCTGATTCACTTTGCTGGTCAGCTGCTCCAAATTGCGCAGTTTCAGAAATTCCGCCATCCTCGACCCGAAAGCCAATAATTATTCCTTTAAAAAATTCTGATAAATCGCTCCTTTTTTACTCGTAAAGCAACAAGGGATTGGTGTGCAGACAGCCTACCACACACCTTATATACACACCAAGCCTGTTCACCACATAAGCTATGTGCTGCTGTCATGGTAAGTAGGAAGTGGTCATAATAATGGGACTCGACTATGTATAACTGTAGAACTTGTTCCTTCAGCCTAAGTGCATGCCCTTATGTTTATCCATGTGAAACTTCATTTGCCATTTCTCCACCAAAGTCTTCAACTTTCCTAGAGCTCTCTGTAATATTTAATGATCTTGCCCTGTATTGATTGGACATCTAAAAGGTCATTAATACACATTAAAAAGGAGCAACCCCAATGTCATCCTATGTTATACTCCAGCAGTAACAGTGACCTAAGAGGTTTCATTCAAAACCACTTTCTATTTTTAAATGAGCCAACTTTTAACCTACTCACATATATTTTACTCCTAGCTCACTATTCTGATTTTATTTTCAGCCTATATTTGCCCAATAAGGGAGGTCTTACTTTTTGACCCTTTTTTGAATATTGGCATAACACTTTTGTCATATCAATGTTATGTTTTTATAGATCCCTAAAACTTAGAAATTAGTGCCTGTCTATCACAATACTAAAATGGATTGTCCAGGACTAAAAAAAAAAACATTTCTACTATCACAAAAACAGCACCACAAGGGTCTATAAACTTGTGTTTGGTATTGCAGCTTAGCTCCCTTAAAGGGGTATTCTCACCACAATGGTGAGCTTTTACCATGTAGGGAAAGGTAAATGAAGACAATTACCAAATACCTTGTTGTTTTTAGCTTTATTTAGTCAGAAAATAAAGGAAATTTTATCTTCTCTTAGAGTACAGAACTAACTTTTGGTTACTGACCAACTCTCCCAACCTCGCTGTCCCCTTATATCTTATCTGATTGCTCCACAAACTGCAATTTCACTATGGGGAGTCATTTCTTTAGCCATGGACTTTGTTTACCTAAGTAAATGACAAACTTTGTGTGCTACGTTTTATAAATCTCCTGAAGTAACGACAGTTTAACAAGAATAGCTAGAAACATCAGAACTGGTATGTCAATCACTGCTATAGAACTATCCAAAGCCTGACCAAGAAGTTTGTGTCTGAAACTGGCTGTACACTATATTTACTATTTTGCCATAGACAAACTTAAACTCTATCAGTTCTCTATCTATAAAAGGAAGGAATAGCTCCTTTTCCATTATCAAGTCTGGTGCAACCCACCTACAACAGGAAAGCCTTATATATACAGCAATTTACTAACTCCAGTAAGGGATCCCAAGCCTCCTACTTGGGCAATCGCCCCTTTATTAATGGACACAAGAAAAATAAGGCTCCCTTTTGACACCCTCGCGCGGGTGCTCTTGTAGACAAGGTAAAATTTCACAATTTAAAACATCATGCCTGACCTCCCCAACAATGTTTCACCAGCTAACCTGGCTCATCAGGGGTAAGGGGTACGATCACATGTGGTCCTAAGCTCACTTCCTTTTATATCATGTTAGGGCCCCACCCTATTCAGGTGCTCACCAATTAGCCATCAGAGAATCCACAAAACCCACTCCCCCTTCCACTCTCCTGCATGCACACTAATAATATGTGCTGCTAAAGCTGCCACCATACTCCCATAAAAAAACAATCCTCGGGACAAGTTCACCATCTCCATGGTGGGCTTGCGCCCCATCTAACCATACTGCCTGCGCCCGCGTACTGTATCAATAGACATTTCAGCCCTGACTGTGATAGACTTCCGTCCCATCTCTCTCATATTATTGCCTCTGCGTGGTTCACCTAGAACGGACTAAGCAGAATAGGTGTTACATTCCACAGCACACTACCAGCTTTATAAACTCCATAAACCCCTTTCTCCTCCATGTCAAAATTGCATTTTTATTGGGATTATAAAACTCCATTGTTGTACACTATTGTCATATAAACTCCATTGTAATGTACCCTATTGTCTTTAGTCTCTTCCCTTTAAGCACTTCTCTTTATATCTAATATACATATTCATTTTAATAAAGCTGCAGGCTTTTAAATATTTTCCATTATACTGTACACTATTGTCTTAGTCTATTCCCATAAACCCCTTCTCTTTTATATCTAATATACATATTTATTTTAATAAAGCTGCAAGCCCTATGGTTAGCCCGCCCTCCCTCCCGCAGTTTCACCTCCCACCTTCCCCCAAAAAGAGGGCGAGAGTGGAAGGGGGAGTGGGTTTTGTGGATTCTCTGATGGCTAATTGGTGAGCACCTGAATAGGGTGTGTACCTAACATGATATAAAAGGAAATTAGCTTAGACCACATGGAACCGGACCTCTAACCCCTGATGAAGCCAGTTTAGCTGGTGAAGCATGTTGGGGAGCTCAGGCATGACGTTTTAAATTGTGATTTCTCACCTCTGTCTACAAGTGCCACCCGCTGCAGAGGGTGTCAAAAGGGAGAAATTTTTTGTCTTGTGTCCATTAGATTAGGAACGATTGCCCAAGTAGGAGGCTTGGGATCCCTTACTGGAGTTAGTAAATTACTGTATATATAAGGCTTTCCTGTTAGTAGGTGAGGTTCCACCAGACTTGATAATGGAAAAGGAGCTATTCCTTCCTTCAGAAGTAGAAAGGGTTAAATGGTGTGGTTAGAAATCAGGTTTTTAAATATTGTGTATAGAGGTTAAGAGTTATACTTAATAAAAGTTACGTTTTAGTGTTTTATAGATAGATAATTGATAGAGTTTAAGTATGCCTATGGCAAAATAGTAAATATAATGATCAGAAGTCCCTCTCTGTTCTCTTGTGAGATTCCCATTTTTTTGGAGACTATTTGAAACTGTCTGTGGCTCAGTAAAATTGCTTGGTGAGAAAAGGTTTAAAGGGAACCTGTCACATAGATTATGCCACCTTGCTGAGGACAGAACAAGGTAGTGTCAGACCTGCTGTTTCCAGTGCTGTGTTCCTTATTCTATAAGATGCCGTAGTTTTAGAGTATTTAATGCTCAAATCTTTAGTTTTCAGCCAGAAAAGAGTCATGAGTCAGTTTTTTTCATGCCCTGCCCACCTGAGGCTAACCCCGCCCACCTCAACTGATCAACCTATTACTTTGAATAGGTAGAAACATGTAAATACCTGCCAAGTGGGCAGGGCTAGCCTTTGGTGGGTGGGGCTAACATCTGCTCATGAATAAGACTTGAGCATTAAATGCTCTAAAACTCAGCCTCTTACAGAATAAGGGACACAGCGCTGGAAACAGCATGCCTGTCACTAACTTGTGCTGTGACAGATTCCCTTTTCTGTCATTAATTTAGGTAAACAGGCTCCTCTGCTAGAGACAAGACTCAGCAGGGCAGGTTTCACCTTGGTTGGACTGCAACTTGTGCACCAATTATATAAGAGAGTAAGCAAGGATAGGTGTCCAAGAGTAACCTAAAGAAATGTGTGTACACTGGCAGTAGATAAAATCTTCTTTATCTATGGAACACAGCAAAATTAATGCAGCAATGTATTTGGTAATAGGTTTCATTTACCTTTCCCAACATGTGATTAGCTAATCATTGTAGTGAGAAAACCCCTTCAATGTAAATGAAGCTTGTTTGTAATACCACATTCAACCTATGGACAGGTGTGATTCTGTTTTAGCCATGTTTTCTAAGTTTGGACAATCCCTTTAATTCATTTAGAACCTGATAATATGTCATTTTTGGCATATTAAGGTGGAGCTGCACTGCTTGCTGGGTCAAGCAGGTAAAATGTCATGAAGAATTTGCTGTATCTGAAACTGTGTAATCTACGTTTAGATTTTCCTTTGTACCTACACTTGAGACTAAGGCATTTAATATAGTGTCCTTTTTCACATTCTCCTTCTCCAATACACCCATGGGACCAACACTTTCAGTTTCAAGTTTCTTATAACTTATGCAGTTATTGTTGGTTTATTTTTACCTACAATATTAATAACCACACTATGCTACAGTTATATAACCATTAGGAATCAGTTTTGAAACTTACTGTATGCAATAGTCTATTTTTTTGTTTGTTCTCTCTTTTTTTTGGGGGGGGGATTTTTTTCCCCTTCAAGTATCCTTCCTGTTGGAAAACATTAATTGTTCAGCAGCTTTTCACTGACACATTAGCCGTTCTCAAGAGCCTGTACAATTCTGAATATAAGTATTCCTCAGCCAAGGTTCTGAGAATGTGAGAATGAAGTTCTCAGTTTACTTTCTATACTCGAATATGTTTAGTTTACTTTTTTCCATATAATTTAATCAAAGTAGTTTTTTCTTTAAAAAAAAAAAAAAAAACTAAAAAACTGTAGAGCTCTAGAACTTATTCTTTTGAACGTCATGTATCTAAATTAATTACACCCCATGATAATTATCAATGAAATACAATTCATTTGACATGAGCATGGCATTTTCTGTAAATGATACAAATATTTTTTTATTATTTTAATATTGTATTATATATTGCTTTTACATTGTATGATTATCATTTATATGAATATTTTATATTATTTTTATATTATCATTTATATGATGATATTTATATTATATTTTATTTTATTATAGAGGAAGGTCAAAACATTAATAATACTAATCAACATCATACGTTTTCACAATGACATAAAATAATGAAAACATGTGTCTAATAAAAATAAAATAGATGCAAATATTTATAAAGTACAAAAATATTTCAATAATATTTTGGAATGTAGTATATTACAAGGTAGGAAGAATGCTTACATGTATTAAAAATACTAGAAGTTATATGAAATGTAATAATTCGTTTTCTCCAATTCCTTTCAAATACAACATGTAAATTTTAAATCTTTTTTTTTTTAATAAGACAGTCAGTCCACAGAGAACATGAAACGATCTGTATTTGTATTTTTCTGGAGGCTTAGACAAGGTGGAACAGATTGTATTAACTAAACATTGCAGGAAGGGAAAAGTTAACACATGGCAGTTCCTAAAATGTGAAAGTAATATTTAGCTCAGCGAAGACGCCTTGCCCTTATATGCACTGAGTGTTGTATGCTAAAATAACACAGGGTGCTACCTTAATATTTCATCTGGGTTTGCCTCAGTAAAAAAAAAAAAAAAGATAAATGCTTTGCATTTGCTACACCCATAATCGAGAGATAAATAGACAAGGCTATTTGCTCCTTGTGCTGCTGGAAGCAGACTCTTGTGATGTATACAATGTAATTATTGATGACATATGGACAACAGTGGAGATTACAGGAACGTATAATGTGTAATTGATAGGAATGATTCATGCTGACATGTACAGGAATATTTCTCAAATGTAGGTTACACAAAAAACAATCTCATTTTATCTGAAGACATTGAGATGGAAAACTGGGAGCAATTATCTCGTGCCCTTCAAGTGATTTCAGTCTTGTAGTTCACATTTGCTTCATAATAAGAAGTATTCTTCATGTGAATTGCACCAATTGTAACTAAAAATGTATGATAGGATATAATTAACCCTGCAATTCCAGGGGAGGACAGAAGTGCTTGCTGCACACAGGTCATTTTTCTGAGGTTAGATTGATCCATCCATAATCTAAGCCAAAACTTTAACAAATCTCCTTTTCTTATTACTATTATTATTTTCATTAGATAGGAGTGCTGCTGGAGTTTTCGACCCCTCTCTTCTACACTGCAAGCCTGTCATTATTTTTAATACGACGTCTAAATCTTAGTAAGATATGAAACAGGGTTGTACGGACAAATTAATTGTTTATTTAAAGTGGAATGTACATCATGGGTGTGACCACGTGCAATAAAAAGAATTAACTATTGCTTTACCTTGTTATTTTTTTTTTTTGTTTGTTTAATAAGCAAAACTAATACATGCGTATTGCTTCTAGGGAGGATTATGTGTGAGCCACTGCGCCCTTAATTTGATATGCTGCCTTCGTACATGCAGTTTTCAGTACTTTTTTTTTTTTGCCATAGCCTGGAGAAGATGCAAATGGAAAGTAAAGTATAAAGGCCAAAATTATGTTCTTTTTGTATTAATTTCTGGGTAAAAAAAACTAAAAGAATAAAACTGCATCCAAAACTTTATGTTTGAATGCATGCTGGCAATGAAATATATCTATCTATCTATCTATCTAACTAAAAAAAATATAGAAACCGGAAGCACCACCACAGAAAAAATGTATATTATATACAAGGGTGCAAGCAGACAAAAAGACTCCTGTCTAAAAGTCCAGGTAATCAAAAAATTTAAAAAGGGGTTTTCTCGCTCAAAGAATAGCTTTCAAATTGTAGGGAAACAAAAAAAAGCATTTTCCAAATTATTTTTTGTTCCTTGTTTTTCCCCAAAAAGATACAAGTGAATTTATTCTCCTGGCTATTTCAGTTCCCTCAGTAATGGACCTGTAACAAATCTCCCCGGGGTTTGTTCAAAGAGATAACAGAGAGTGGTCTCAACGGTCGCAGTGTCAGTCAGTGTCCCCGTGTGCCCGACGTAAAAAACTTGATTTATCTAATAAACGCTCTGAAAATTGGGCTTTTTTTTTGGGGATCGATAAGAAGTCTTCCCCTATTTGAGAAACTAATCTCATTAAATTGCATCTGAAAGCACGGAGTTATGTGTAAAGCATGGGTTTATGCAAAACAGTCTGAACCGGAAGTAAATTTTTCAAGGTGCAAGCAGACAAAAACTTGTTAAAGTCCAGTAATCAAAATTTAAAAAAAACTGCTGCACTCCCAAAATATAGTGGAAAATTCAGTGCTTTATTGCATGCCTACAGACGTCGTTTCGGCTCATACATGAAGGCTTGAAGAAGACTCATGTATGAGCCGAAACGTCGTCTGTAGGCATGCAATAAAGCACTGAATTTTTCCACTATATTTTGGGAGTGCAGCAGTTTTTCTTAATTTTTTATCTATCTAACTATCTATCTATCTATCTATCTATCTATCTATCTATCTATCTATCTATCTATCTATTTAGAGGATTTTTGATAATAATGATCTCCACTGTATCCTGTTACAACCTATTGAATTATATAAGAATATATTTTTTTTTTTGTTAGTTGGCAGTATAGCATAGTAGATTATGTGATGTTTCCATCGTAAAACAACTGATTCCTTGATAATCTGTATTTAGAGATTCTTTATATCAGAAACAAATCCTATGCCTTGCAAAATGGTATATAGATTTACACCATAATTTGCAACATAATTATCATGTGCCTGGTAAAACATAGGCAACCAAACTATATTTTGTTGGTTTTGACCTTTTAGGTTTAAGGTGTGGAACTGAATAATGTAGTCTAGTGTGCTGATCTCCACTACAGAATAAAATATATATGGCTGGAGATAGACTAAATATAGTCAAAAGATAACTTTACTTGATCTATTGTAGTCTATTACTACATCACTGGTACACCGAATAGAGCTGCACTTCGGGGTCAATGTCAAATTCAATCTGAATCAAAGTGACTTGATTTTGGTCGACCTGAATTTAATTTGAGTCTCCTGAAATTAGGGTTAAGGTTTTTTTTATGGTGTTTTAGGTCCAGTGGTGCTCCCTTTGGGGCATCACTTCTGGTGTGACATCTGAAGAACAATCCAATGTCACTTCTGCTTAGAATAATATTGGGGTAACTTATGTTATGGTGACTGGAAGTGACACTTGATGGGATATTAGATTATAAGTGATAATACACCAGAAGTGCCGCTGTACATAAAGCTCTGCAGAACCTAAATTAACCCCTAAAACACCATGAAAAATCCCAACTAAGATTTAGGGTTAAGGTTAGAGTTAGGAATAAGGCTACAGAAAATAATCGGGTTCAGGATGTTCCGAACCCTAATTTCTTTTTTTTAATAGTTCAGTCAAACCAGTCTCAAATTCATCAGGAAACCTATTCAAGCAACACAACTTCTAAATACCCTTTTAATAGTATTTATCGCTGATTGAACCATTTGAGAAAAGTTAAGTTCGAACTTCACGATTTTTTAGAACTCGAACAGGACCAAACATTTTACTGTTCGTTCGAGTAAATGTTGGAGCACGACATAGCGTTTGACATGCTAAAGAGCGCCTGAAGGACCGATCCTCTAAAAAATCTGGCATCAGGTATACCTTACACAGTAAACATAGTGCGCCTAAAAAGGTGCATTGCGCAAATCGCGACGCATAGCATATCATTGGTAGTGTATGTAATGCGCCCATCGAAGCCTATTGCGCAATGGAGGCGCGTAGCATATCATTAGTAGTTTATGTAATGCTCCTCGATAGGTGCATTGTGTCCCTCGTTAGTGACGTCATGTTCATGGATCACATGGTGCTGCAACCAATCTCTCGCCTCAGCAGTCACATGCCTGCATGTACAGCATATGACCACAGAGGTCAGTGATTTGCTGAAACATCATGTGATCGTTGAATGTGACATCATAATTGAGGTATTGGGGGTGGGGGTAGACAGGAGCTCTGGCAGCTTTTCAACAAAGGAAATAGGAGAGGTCAGCTTAGCACAATGGTAGGGAAATGTTTAACAAATCTTGGAAAACCCCTTTAACTGTGTAAAAAAGAAATAAAAATGGCACTCTCTAGCTTCTTAATTCTGATGATTATTGGGGGTCCCAAAAGTTGGATTTTACCATCTAATAATCAATAGTTAATGGCCTGTCCTGTGATGTTGTTTCGAGGTAGAAGCAGACACGTTTTACATCATAGAAACCACCCAAACGCAGTAATAATTCCAAATGGGGCAGAAACTGTCCACTGATAATCTCACCTTAAATGTACATTAAGGGCGACATGTATGAACAGGGCTACACAAGATATCTGCCGTCTTTTCAGCCCGATATCAGGCGCAGCCCCGTTCATACAAGTTTAAATCTCCCCACGCCATTATCAGGCGCATTACAGAGCGCAAGAGGCACTTTTTAATGCACCCGATCTCGGGGGCGCACTAGAACCGTAGTGCATTCCAGCTAGGACAGGTAGAGCACTTTCAAAGTGATACCTGAGCCAGAAATGTCGTCCGAGCACCAGAATGCACCTGATTTATGACGCACTGTAGAGCGGGTTCACAAATCAGGCGCATTCTATGCCAGTATGATGCGCATGAAATTTGCCGTGCTAACGCCAAATTCCATGCATGTTGCCCTAAATCTGCAGCATAATCTACATGTCCATGTAGTACCTCCTTATTTTGTTGCAGATTTTTCTGCTGGTTTACTTCAGATTTCACTTCTGAACTATGCAAAGAAAATCTTTTTTGAATCTTTAACAGAATAGACATCTTGTTAATTTCAATATCCTTACCAACCAGTATTCTACACGCAGACACAGCTGTCGGCAGATTAATTAACTGGCATTACATTAAAGGGGTTGTCTCACCATATTGTTTCACCAAGTCCCAGCCAGCTTCAGACTCAAACTTCCTGTTGTGGCTGTCAGTGGATCTAGAGTAGAGATTGGCATATCAGCTCTACTCTTCCTAACTGAACCTTTTACACTAGAATGAGTGCAGGAGATGTAAAATCTGTAGTACACAAGACTACAGAGCTCTAAGGAGGGAAAACATGACCTTATCTTAAACAGAGCTCAGTTCCTAGAGATTACACGCAGCAGGCAGTTACATCACCATGGAAGTACAGCAGCTTCCAGCAATCAGATAAAAGAGAGGAGAGAGATATGGTCGGTAGCCAAGAGAAATTTGTGAGCACTCAGAAGAGATAAAATCTCTTTCATCTCCTCAACAAAACAACAAAACAAAAATAAAAACAGCAATGTATTTTGTAAAAGTCTTCATTTACCTTTCCCTACATGTTACAAGCCTATCACTGTAGTGAGAAAACCCATTTAATCCCCTTTACTTTGCAAGGCTCAGTGAGATGAATGTGAATTTAGGATCACTGCACCTAATAGATGGCGTTGCAGAGTCCCAGCTCTTTTCCCATGAGCCATTTAGAATAAATTTGAAAAACCTTAGTATGCTCACATTGCAATAAGGAAATTGCAGCAAATGGATGAGATTTGTAAATAGCTATCTACTTGCCTGTTACTGTAATCTGTGTCACGAGTGTCCCTGCGACCTCGCAGGCACACCCGCGCCCCGGCGGCCTCTTCCGCTGGGAGCAGCGCCGTGACTCGGCCCGCAGGATGCTCTGCTTCGGGCGCGCTCCTGCTGCTGCTGGACGCGCGCTCGCCCCCTAGCGGGCACTCGCGGTACTGCAGCTCAATTTAAAGTCCTATTTAAGTCCTGCCCCTTCCTTATCACATTGCCGAATCGGTAGTGCCCTATATCTAGAGAGGAAGCATTCCTTAGTATCTAGTCCTGTTTCCATGTACCGTATCTTCTGCCTCCGTTCCTCGACCACGAACCATAGCCGCCTGTCCTGACCTTCCTGCCTGTCCCCGACAACGAGCGTGCTCCACGATTTTGTACCACGCCACACCTCGACAGCCACCGCAAGCAAGTCACATCAGGGGTAGCGACCTGGTAGTAATCCGCCGCAGCAGGTCCATCCCGCTTTGCGGCGGGCTCTGGTAATAACTGGACCTACTTAGACTCAGGTCCCTGGCTAATAACATCGCTTGTGGTGGTCCAGAGGATCCACGTCTCTGGTTTGCCTCTTGGTAAGCTGAACCTGACAGTCTGATTCGGCAAGGGATCCCGCCAAGGTGCCTCTTCCGAGCGTCGCTGACATCACCACCATCGTGGCCCAGCAATCCAAGCAGATTGCTCAGCAATCACAACAGCTTAATTAGCTGACGTTGATGATGCAGCAGCTTCTCGCCACTCAGTAACAGCAGTTTGCTGCCGTGGCAGCAGCTCCGGTAACGTCCACTGGCCCCAAGCTCCAGTTGTCTATGCCGACAAAATTTTATGGGGACCCTAAGGCCTGCAGGGGCTTCATCACCCAATGCTCTCTCCACGTGGAACTCATGGCCAGACAGTTACTGTCAGAAATGGCCTTCGTGGTCATTCTGTTTTCTGGGAAAGCCCTCACCTGGGAGACTCCACTTTGGGACCGAGGCGACCCCGTCACGGCTGACCTGCGTACTTTTCTTCAGGAGTTCCGAAGTGTATTCGAGGAACCCGCCCATGCATCCTCAGCGGAAACCTGAACCTGCAGCAGGGGAACTCCTCCGTAGGGGACTACGCTGTGCAATTCCACATTCTGGCCTCAGAATTGGCCTGGAATGATGCAGCGCTGTGCACCTCGTTCAAGAAGGGTCTCTCCAGCCAGATTAAGGATGCCCTCTCCACCAAGGATCCTCCGTCTTACTTGAGTGAGCTGATCCATCTAGCCACTCGCTTCGACGTACGCTTCTCTGAGAGACGGGAGGAGCTTCGTCAGGAACGTGAGCCAGTCTGATCACGCCATCTGCCTCGATTAGCGCCAGTGTTCCTATGGCTTCCTCTGTAGCTGGACGTTGAAGAAGCCATGCAGGTGGACAGGGCTCATCTGACTCCACAGGAGCTATCACGACGTCGTGAGGAGAACCTCTGTTTCTACTGCGGCAGCCCTGAACATTTCCGCAGGGGCTGCCCACTTCACCAGCAACGTCCGGGAAATGCAAGCACCTAGGTTTCGTGGGAGAGGCGTCCCTAGGTGTGAGCAATTCCTCTCCTCATCTCACTGTGCCGGTTCTGATCGCTACCAATGCCGGGACTTTGTTCCAAGTAGCCGCCTTCCTGGCCTCTGGATCAGCTGGGAATTTTATGGACGCTACTCTGGTAACCAAATATCGCCTCCCGGTGGTCCGCTTAGACCAACCTCTGGTCATCTCGTCTGTCAGCGGTGAACTGCTGAGTGACTCTATCCACTTTCGGACGGAACCAGTGTCCCTGCAAGTGGGAGCCTTACATAAAGAGAGGATCACATTCTTCATGTTACCCCGTTCTTCCTCGGCTGTCCTCCTGGGGCTTCCATGGCTGCAGCGCCACGCCCCTATGCTGGATTGGAAGACAGGCGAAGTTGCGTTGGGGCCGGGACTGCCAGTCTTGTTGCTTAGTGGCACCTCGCCCGGTGCGCCCCACTCCTCTACGGCAATCTCCCAAGCCTCTACAGGGTTTACCCGTGCAGTATGAGGACTTCCAGGATGTTTTTTCGGACAAACAAACGGAGACTCTTCCTCCTCATCATCCCTATGACTGTCCTATTGACCTACTGCCCGGTTCTAGTCCTCCCCGGGGTAGGGTGTACCCTCTCTCCGTACCCGAGACCCAGGCGATGTCTGCCTACGTCCAAGAAAATCTACGTAAGGGCTTCATCTGCAAATCCACCTTACCCGTGGGTGCCGTCGTCTTCGTGGAAAAGAAGGACGGGTCAGTGCACCCTTGCATTGATTACCGCGGCCTCAACAAAATCACCATTAAGAATCGGTATCCGTTGCCGCTCATCACCGAGCTCTTTGATCGCCTACGCGGGGGCCAGAATCTTTTCCAAGTTGGATCTGCGAGGAGCCTATAACCTCATTTGGATCAGAAAGGGAGACGAGTGGAAAACGGCCTTCAACACTCGAGCTGGGCATTTCGAATACCTGTTGATGCCCTTCGGCCTGTGCAATGCCCCCGCGGTCTTCCAGGAATTCGTCAACGATATTTTCCGAGACCTCCTGTATACCTGCGTAGTGGTTTATCTAGACGACATCCTGATTGTCTCACCCGATCCGGAGTCCCACCAGACCCACGTACACCAGGTTCTGAGGTGTTTGCGCAACAACCACCTCTATGCCAAACTTGAGAAATGCCTTTTCCACCAGACCAGCCTCCCGTTTCTTGGATACATTGGGCGACATGTATGAAAGGGCTTTTCGCCTGTTTTCTGGCGTATTCTGCGCCCCACCGGCCCGAATCCACTGTCGGACGCAGGGATGCGATGTTAGGTGCAGCGTTCGCCACTTTCAGCTGCGCCTCGCATGAAGGGGCATGCAATGGGCACGGTGTGGGCGCGGTGTAGGTATTCCGGGGCGGGACGCGGCGCGCTCAAAAACTCAGAGGCATTTACGATCGCGGTTCGGCTATGTGCTGCGCATTGCAGCGCTAGTCAGCTCCGACAGGCAGACCTTGTTGATTCTGGTCTAAATGATCCAGTGGAGGCGAAGTGAAGCGAGAACGTAACATGAGAGGAAACATATAGAAGATCGCAAGAGAAATCTCGGCTCTCAGCTCCGTGCGGCATGGAGTATGATTCCAAAAAAATTGCCTTTATAAAGGCGTAAATCATTATCAAAAAAAGAGCTCAAACCTTCCCAAAAAAAAAATCACTTTCCAAAAATCTAGAACGGCGCAACATCAGGAATTTGGATCTTGGAAATTGCCGGGAAATACAGTAATTCAAATTCTGTCAGCTCTTCTCATTGGTCGGCAGAAACCAGCCAATCAGAATAGGAGCGACAGGGACCCATTAAAACCTATGGAGAGGTATTGACCAATCAAATTCAAAGGCGGGACAGTTCAAAATACAGTAAAAAGGCAGAAAAGAGCTGATTGGTTGCGCTAGCGGGGGCTTGGCAATCCTGGCCAATCAGAATAGGAGCGACAGGGACCCATTATAACCTATGGAGAAATATTGACCAAACAAATTCAAAGGCGGGACAGTTCAAAACACAGTAAAAATGCAGAAAAAAGCTGATTGGCTGAGCTACCGGGGGCTTTGCTATCCCGGCCAATTAGAGCGCGAGCTACTTGGCCCATTATAGTCTATGGAGAGATCGGGGCAATGAAATCTCAGCGCCGTGCGGCATTGAGTATGATTAAAAAAATCATTTTTATTAGGTGTAAAATATGATCTGAAAAAGAGCTGAAACTTTCTATAAACATAAATCAATCGAATCCCTAACAACGTGTTTGTCGACGTCACCGGTGCTACATAAGGAATTGGGATATAGAGAATTGCCGGGAAATACAGTAATACAAATTGTTTAAGCGCTTCTCATTGGTCGACAGAAACCAGCCAATCAGAATAGGAGCGACAGTGAACCATTAAAACCTATGGAGAAATATTGACCAATCAAATTCAAAGACGGGACAGTTCAAAATACAGTAAAAATGCAGGAAAGAGCTGATTGGTTGAGCTAGCGGGGGCTTGGCAATCTCGGCCAATCAGAGCGCGAGCTACTTGTCCCATTGTAGTCAATGGAGAGAATGGGGGCAATGAAATCTCGTCTCTCAGCGCCGTGCGGCATGCAGTGTGATTAAAAAAATCATTTTTATTAAGTGTAAAATATTCTCTGAAAAAAGAGCTGAAACCTTCTATAAACATAAATCAATCAAATCCCTAACAATGCGTTTGTCGCCGAGACCGGCACTACATAAGGAATTGGGATATAGAGAATTGCCAGGAAATACAGTAATTCGAATTCTTTAAGCTCTTCTCATTGGTCGGCAGAAACCAGCCAATCAGAATAGGAGCGACAGTGAACCATTATAAGCTATGGAGAAGTATTGACCAATCAAATGAAAAGGCGGACAGTTCAAAATACAGTAAAAAAGGCAGAAAATGAGCTTTATTTGGTTGAGCCCAGGCGGCAGATATGAATCCACCAATCATATGTAGTGCGTCTATTTTGAATGGAGATAGAAGGGAGCGATAGAAGGGTGCCCTAAAAGTTATTACTGTCTATGGGAAATATTCTAGTACTGTGATTGGTTGGTGAGAAGAGGGGCTCGTCCTGCTTAGCCAATCAGCGGCTGAGCTACCTTCTCATAAAGTTCTATGGGGAAAAGAAATGCAGAGTTAGCTCTGTTTGTGATTGGCTAAGTTAAAAGAGGCGCGGTTATTTGGACCAATGGGAGAGCGAGCGACGCTCTTATGGGTTTTCTAATGCATTCTGTACGCAAATTTCGCCGGAAAACTGGCGGAAGCATGCGCTCCGACGTGGCGAGATTCATACATGTCGCCCATTATCTCTGACAAGGGCTTACAGATGGATCCTGCTAAACTGTCTGCTGTCCTTCAGTGGCCACGACCTGTCGGTCTTCGGGCCATACAATGTTTCCTGGGGTTCACGAATTACTACATGCAGTTCATCCCACACTTCTCGACTTTGGTAGCCCCTATTGTGGCCCTCACCAAGAAACATGGTAACCCCAGGCTATGGCCGTCAGCTGCCGAAGAGGCCTTCACCAAGCTAAAGGCCGCCTTTGCCTCGACACCCGTCTATTCCCGGCCGGATACAGAGAATCCATTTTTCTTGGAGGTTGACGCCTCTTCCGTAGGGGCCGGAGCAGTTCTCACACAAAAGAGTCCTAAATGCAAAACGCGAACCTTCGGGTTCTTTTCCAAAACTTTATCGCACGATGAAAGAAACTAAACCATCAGGGATCGGGAACTTCTGGCCATTAAGCTTGCCTTGGAAGAATGCCTCCGTCCCACAACCACGAACCATAGCCGCCTGTCCTGACCTTCCTGCCTGTCCCCAACTACGAGCCTGCTCCACGATTTTGTACCGCGCCACACCGCAAGCAAGTCACGTCAGGGTAGCGACCTGGGTAGTAAATCGCTTGCAGCAAGTCCATCCCGCTTTGCGGTGGGCTCTGGTGAAAACCGGACATACTTAGACTCCGCTCCCTGGCGTGGCTAATACCATTGCTTGCGGTGGTCCAGAGGATCCACGTCTCTGGTTTGCCTCTTGGTAAGCCGAACCTGACAATCTGCAGATATCACCTGCAAAATCCACAAGTAAAAACTTCTGCATATCCGTTATGTGAGAATATAGTCTAATGGAGATAAAATAGCAACTTCAGATCCGGTTCATACACCTTGACTCCAGCAATTTTGAAAAACTCCTTCTGAAGGTAGACATTGATTTATATGGTAACCATGTAAAGGTCATTGTAGCTACAGTTCTCTATTCTTTGGAGAGAAGCTATTTGTATGGCTATTTCCAGAAATACTTATAGAAAGGTTCAATATTTGGATAATGAGTATATTAATTATATGTTAATTAAAATGTCTCTATTATTAATGTTCAACTAATGTCTCATGATAGTATAATTTACACTGGAATCAACGAATGCCCGGAAGGACGGAGTGAAAAGTCTAGAGCATTGTATAAAAATACAGAGGTTTAACCTTTACGGTTCCTGGACAGTATTTCACATCACCTGACACCAAATAAAATGTTTAACTATCTTACCAAACTTTACACGTGATACAATTCAGCAACCCCCCCAAAGTAAATGGAATAGCAATTATCCTTGTACTGAAACACAAGGACTGGTTTCATTTGTCCTGAAATGTTTGAACGTCTGAAGCGATACATGCCAAAGTTTAGAGTCAGTCTAAGATATGTTAAGACTCCTCGGCAAATTGTCCCCTGTACTAAGAAGGAAAAAATACTGACAAAATCTAAAAAAATTGACAAATACCACTGTCGTATGGTTTCTAAAATACTCCTGCTACATTGTGTTTGGCTAAAAGTGATTGATGTACAGTGTCGAAGGAACGACATGTATGAGCAGGGCTGCATCATATTTTTGGCATGCTTTTAGCCAAACAAACTGTCGTAGCCCTGTTCTATTGTTCTATCAAACATTTTATGCCAAAACTTAGTGTAACCTGCACCAGACACAACACTTTTGAATCCGATGTTGTGCCGGATTCGAGCAATGTGGCAAATTGTGCTAAAGTTTGGCACAAAATTGTAATACAATTCCACACCAGTTTCAAAGTGGCACGGCTGAGACTACTTTTGGTGTATAACAGGACACATTTATAAAGGGCTGTGAGACACTTTCATACATAAGTCGGATCACACACTATTAAAGATAAAGGTAGAACTGCTTAGTCGGCGCCAGGTTCATATATGTCGCCCATAGAAACCATGGGCCACATGTATGGAAACTGTCTGGGTCTAAAACTCACTTTGTTGCCCATAGCAACCAATCAGAGCGTCCCTCTCATTTCCCATAGTGCTCTGGAAAAATGAGAGAGGCACGCTGATTGGTGGCTGTGGGCAACAAAGTGAGTTTTAGACCCAGACAGTTTCCATACATGTGGGCTCAAATCTCAATGGGCTTCAGTTATCAAAACTTGCCCATATCAGCCAATCACAGCTCAGCTTCTATTTTCTCAGAACAGTATGAGAAATGAAAGCTTAGCTCGGATGGGTTGCTAAGGGCAAAAAAAAGGCAGTTCTACTGCTAGTTTCAATAAATGAGGCCCAGTCTGTTTTAATGTCAGAATCCTAGATGAATATAACAAATAGGTTGTGGACGTTGATGTTGGTCCACACTGAGTATCAATGACTAGATGAGCTACGGTGATATGACGTGGGTTTGGGACTCTCAAGTAAAATATTTCATACCCTCAATGTTTCTCATCTGCAGAGTGCTGCTGCTCTGTTTTTATGTTTTTACATTTGCTCTGCAGTCACATCAGCATACACCTATGTCATTTGACATTTTTTTTCTTGCATGCAGTGTTGGACTGTAGTTTCTTATGTCATAAAGAGGAATTTATGCAGAGGGCTTGCCCACCATTTTTAGGGCAGGTGCATGTCCACTTAGGGGCCGTTGACATGGCACAGTGCAAATATCAGTATTTGCTTTGTTTTGGCGCCGTGCACACGGCCACAGAGGGACGGCTTTTCTCCACTGTTTGCGGAGAAAAGCCCTCTCCCTCCCAGTGACATGTTCATATTCTGCCCGAAAACCAGGCAGAAGAATGAACATGCTTAATGTTTTTCGGACCGCCGGCGGTCTGAAAACCCGTCTGTCAGAAAATCCATGCAGTGGGGACCACTGCACAGGTTTTCAATAGAGGTCCATGTAAAAGTTTGTCAGCCGGTTTGCAGACAGTTTTCAAAACTGAAAACCAGCTGCACAACCGGCTGATAAACAGTGCAGTGGGGACAAGCCCTTATAATTACTTTTTTAAGTCAACTTTAACCCTTTCCGGCTGCAGTCTTTTTTTTTTGCATTTGTTTTTTTCGTCTTATCTTCCGGGAGCCCTAACTTTTTTTTTATATTACCATCTACATTTACTTTTCAATGGCACCTTTGACAATACCATATGATGTACTGGTAAAAAATTCTTATTGGGATGAAAAGTGAAAAAAAATGTTATTGCAACTTTTTTGCAAGAGGTTTGTTTTAATGGGGTATCTGTATTCAAAAAGATATGTAGATTTTTTTTATCCTCTAGTACTTTTTTAAGAAAAATTCTTTTTTTTTTTAATTTGCAATGCAGCGCCATTATTTTATGACCAATAACTTTCCTGCTGAAGTGAAGTCTCTTTTTTTTGCAGGCTGAGGTGCAGTTTTTATTAGTACCATTTTGGGATACTTTTTAATTACTTTTTATTTCAATTTTTTGGGTTGTAAAGTTTCAGAAAATAGCAATTTTGACGTTGGTCATTGTTTTTAAACGGTGTTCGCCATACGGGATAAAGGATATTATAGTTTAATAAATTGGAATTTTCTGAACGCGGCAATATCAATTTTGTGTAACTTTTTCATTTGTGAGATGGAAAAGGGGGATGTTTTGAACTTTTAATATTTGTTTTTGTTTATTTTTAAAACTTTTTTTTTACACTTGTATTTGTATCCCCCCACGTAACCGTATAACTGGCACCTTAAAAAAGCTTTTTTAATGTAATTGTATGCAATGCAATTGTAATACCAATAATCACCTCTCTGATGAATAGTAGATGTGTGAGTGGCTGTTCATCACTTATGAGTATTTTTGCATTTGAGCAATCACCCCTGTATGGTGTTATGGCTTCTCTGCATACTGGTGTGAACTGGTTTCTATGCAATGTGCATAAAGCAATTGCCCCCCACATTGTTAGGTGTGAGAGATTGTTCATCAGTATTCTGCACGTGAGTAACTTCTCCCATGTGGTACTGGGGCTTTTATTGTCATACATGGAGCTGTATGGTATGTGTCTGTGTTTTTAAGTTAATAATGTCCCATTTTTCTGTGATATCCAGAGACAGGAAGGATCTTTTTGTCCAGTTCATCAACTTTTTTAGTCGTTAGTGGCCTAATTATACTTTAATTCTAATAAGCTGGTTGAAAATAGCCAATTTTGGGGTTAATTATTGATGTATTACTACAGTATCTATTAACCAGCTGTATCAGTAGTCTGATGTTGGATTCCCCATCCAGAGCATTGAAGCTTAAAATATTTTTCACTACACCCCAAGAATATTTCATTTCGATCCAAAAAGCCATAATGCCAAGACTGGATTATAGAGCAGGCTCAGGAGTGTTAATTCATTACAGCCGGCGCTTGATTTCAATGGCCAAGGTTGAAAATAACCTCAACCATTTTAAGGGAAGGTGTCACCATTTTTTCTACTACTTAAAACCAAAAACATTTTATTTTTCTTTACGACTGTTCTTATTTTCTGATGTTTTTGAATTTTTAATGAAGGCGGCCATTTTGCCTAAGCTGCTTTTAACTGTTTTTAAAGGGAACCTGTCACATAGATTATGCCCCCCTTGCTGAGGACAGCACAAGCTAGTGTCAGACATGCTGTTCCCAGAACTGTGTCCCTTATTCTGTAAGATGCATTTACCCCTCAAATCTTATTCATGAGCAGGTGTTAGCCCTGCCCACCAAAGTCTAGTCCCGCCCACTGACAGTTATTCATATGTTTCTATCTATTCAAAGTATTAGGTTAGTCAGTTGAGGTGGGCGGGGCTAGCCTCACATGGGCGGGGTTTGAAAAAACTGACTCTTTGAATGACTCTTTTCTGGCTGAAAACTGCAGATTTGTGTATTAAATACTTTAAAACTCCAGCATCTTACAGAATAAGGGGCACAGCGCTGGACACAGCAGGTCTGACACTAGCTTGTGCTGTCCTCAGCCAGGGGGGCATAAGCTATGTGACAGGATCTCTTTAAAGTTATGCTTTACTGCAGTTACATGAACTATAGGATCCTTTTTTTTTCTATGCAGAGTTTTCTAGGCATGCTCTATAACCTGGAAAGAAGTTGTTCTATGGGAAAGGGAAGGAAGAGAGCATTTATCACTATCTATTGTGATTGGTGGATTCTGTATAAACTACATATTTTGATGTCATCTATGATTGTAATCGTGCCTGTGCTGATAATGAGGCGACTGCTGAAAGCAATCTACACAGAACAAGTTTTTTTTTTTTTTTAAAACCATAGATTAGATGACAATAAATAAAAAAAGATAAATATATTTAACATAAAAACATGATTTAAATAATAGGTCATTTTTGGATGACAGATATCGTTTTAGTCAGGCCTCCTAATGATCAAATACCCTCTTTTCCCAATCTTAAATATAAAAAGTTAAAAATTAATGGTATCGCCAAGTCCGAAAAAGGCCATTAAAATATTATCTTATTTAATCCTAGATGGTGAATGCCGCAAACGTAGCATGCCAGAATTAATTTTTCGGTGTTGTCTTGCCTCCTTGTAAAACTAAAATAAAAAGTCATATGTAATACAAAATCATACCAGCAGATATAACAAGTCCTTACACAGGTCCATCAAGGAAAATATAGAAAGTTATTGGGATGAAAAGGCTATTTCTTTTTGACAAAACTTTTTTAAAAATTAGTAAAACATAACATAAATTGCATAACTATAGATGGTGCAATAATTAGTACCCTCAAAAACACAGTGGGTTGCACAATTATTCATACCCTTTAAACTTTTCCTCATTTTTAAATGTTACAGCCAGGCACGAACTGGCACTGCCCAACCAGATGCCTGGTGGGTTGCCTGGTGAGTCACCAGGTTCTGAGCTGCTGCCACAGGCCCTCCTCACCATACAGCTGCATCGCTGGGTCACATAGACCCAGCAATACAGAGATCACAGCCGCCACCTGCATGGTGCAGGCAGCAGCTTAGGCAGAACAGTTGGGATCTTCTGATCGTGGCCATTCAGTCCCCTAGATCTAATGATTTCATCTCGTTGCCTGCTCTGCAGCATGTCCTTTACTCCCTCTGATGAAGCAACGTGAAACGGGACCTGGCCACTTCATAGGTATAATACTTGTATCATGATCTGTTTTTGAGTTGTTATTCTACACCTCTTGCACTTTAATGCACCCTGTCAGTATTCAATATTTATATAACATTATTGGGAGGTATTTGCTTTATTTATGTGATTTAGAGGTATCTTAAATTTATTAGGATAATATCCATGCACTTGCACTTTATATTTATTATTTACATCTGATCATTTGTAATTAATTTATTTGGATATTTAAATATATTTGGTGGGGGAATTATAATTATATCAGATATATATAGTTGAAACTAGAAGTTCACATAAACTATATAAAAAGAGAGATATGCATGTTTTTCTCACTATCTGACATGAAATCAGAATAAACTTTACCCGTTTCAGATCAATTAGGAACCAAAAGTATTTATATTTGCCAAATGCCAGAATAATGAGAGGGAGAGAATTTTAAGGTATTTTTATTACTTTCTACAAAGTCAAAAGTTTACATACATTTCATTAGACTTTGGTAGCATTGCCCTTAAACTGTATGACTTGGGTCAAACATTCTGGATATCCTTCCACAAGCTTCTTACAATAGTTGGTAGGAATTTTTCTCCAGACAGAACTGGTGTAACTGAGCCATATTTGTAGGTCATCTTACTTGCAGCTGCCTTTTCAGTTTTGCCCATAAATTTCCAATAGGATTGAGATCAAGAGTTTGTGTTGGCCACTCCAAAACATTGACTTGGTTATCCTTAAGCTACTTTGTAACCAGTTTGGCAGTATGCTTTGGGTCATTGTCCATTTGGAAGACCCATTTCTGCCCAAGCTTTAACTTCCTGGCTGATGTCTTGAGATGTTGCTTCAGTATTGCCACATAATCTTCTTTCCTCATGATGCCATCTATTTTGTGAAGTACTCCAGTCCCTCCTGCAGCAAAACAACCCCACAACATGATGATGTTTCATAGTTGGGATGGTTTTCTTAGGCTTCCAGGCTTCTCCCTTTTTCCTCCAAACGTAAAAATGGTCATTATGGCCAAATAGTTCAATTTTAGTTTCGTCAAAGCACAGGACACGTCTCCAAAAATGTAGGTCTTTGTTCCTGTGTGCATTTGCAAGCATTAATCTGGCTTTTATATGTTTCTTTTGGAGTAATCGCCTTATCCTGGCAGAGTGGCCTTTCAGCTTATGTTTATACAGTACTCGTTTCACTGTGGATAATGACACAATCTTACCAGCTTCCGCCAGCATCCTCATAAGGTCTTTTGCAATTGTTCTTAGGTTGGTATGCACATGTCAGACCACAGCACGCTCATCTCTGAGGCACAGAAACCGTCTGCTTCCTGAGTGGTATGATGGCTGGACATTCCCATCTTGTTTGTACTTGTGCAACTCCACAATTCTCTTCCTAATATTTTGGCTGATTTCTTTACACTTTCCCATGATGTTACAGACGGAAGCAGTGTGTTTCTGGTGTGAAATTAAAATACATCCACAGGTGTGTGTCTAATTAATGCAGATGTTGCCAATAAACCTATCAGAAGCTTCAAAAGACATGACATCATCATATGGCTGTCCCAAATTGTTTAAAGGCCTAGTAATCCTAGTGTATATAAACTTTTGACTTTGCAGAAAGTAATAAAATGCCTTAAAAAGTCTCTCTCTGATTATTCTGGCATTTGGCAAATATAAATAATTTTGGTTCCTAATTGACTTAAAATGGGTAAAGGTTTATTCTGATTTCATGTTAGGTAGTGAGAAAAACATACATATGTGTCTTTTTATGTAGTGTATTTAAACTTCTGGTTTCAAGTGTATGTACAATACAGTTGAAATACAATACAATACAATACAATGTCTACCTACATAACTACTGGGGGAGGCCCTGTCTACCTACTTAACTACTGGGCGAGGTCCCATCTACCTACATAACTACTGTTGGAAGCCCTGTCTACCTACCTAACTACTGGGGGAGGCTCTCTTTACCCACCTATCACCTGAGGGAGGCCCTGTCTACTTAATTAACATGGAGGGTGAGAGACTAGGCCCTGTCTACCTACTTAACACTAGTGGAGGTCCTGTCTACCTACCTAACACCTGGGGAATGCCCTATCTACCTACCTAACACCTAGGGAGGCACTGTATACCTACATAACACCTAGGGAAGGTCCTGTCTATCCATTTAAGTATTGGGTGGAGGCCCTGTATAGCTACATTACTACTGAGGGATGCCCTGTCTGTCTACCTCCCACCTGGGGGAGGCCCTGTCTACCTTACTAACTACCGGGGGAGGCTTTATTTACCTACCTAACTACTGAGAAAGGTCCTATCTACCTACCTTACTACCTATCTAACTACTGGGGGGAGGTCATTTCTGCCTACCTAACTACTGTGGGGTCTATGTAACTACCTACTTAATTAGGGGTCCTATGTACCTACTTGACTACTGGGGGGACTACTATATACCTACTTATCTACTTACCTCCCGGGGGATCTATATAAATACCTACTGATATGCCCTGTATACCTATCTACTTACTAGTGAGAGTCTATGTACCTATGTACTTGTGCGATCCTATATACCAACTTATCTACTGTGGAACCCTATGTACCTACCTACTGGATCTATCTATACACTTGAGGACCATATATATCTACTTTTGAGGGGCCCTATACACCTATCTACTGAGGGGAACCTACATAACGGCCAAACTACTGAGAGGGTCTAATGCTGGCTATATACCTCCCTTCCTACTGGGGTGCATTATACGTTTTTATCTACTGAGGCCTATATACCTACTGAGGGGAAACCTAAATGGGGATTATATATCTCATCACCTACTGAATGAATCTGTAAACCTACAGGTACTTATATACCTACCTACTGTGGGAGGCCTATATACTTACCTATCTACTGTATAGTCTGTATAGTTATCTCATGGGGGCTTACCTATTTACCTGAAATTTTAATTTCTAATTTATAGAATCTACCATACCTAAAATTACTTATCTACCTGTCTTTGTGGTGCAATTACTGTGTGGGGCACCAAAGATGGATACTATTTGTATTTGGTGCACTATGGATGGGGAGTTTGTACAGAGGTGGGAATTAATAGGAAAGTGCTGGAAAAGAGAGAGTCTAAGATGTTTGTGAACAACACATCAGAGAAGAGAACGACTCATCAGAGAAGACTTCATGGAGCTTTGGGCTAGATAGAAAAGAAAAGAACAACTCCCATCAGAGATGACATCTCCTGTGAGTCCCCGGATTTTTTTTGCTTCTGTGTTTGGATTAGTGCTGTATTCACTGTCATGTGATGCTGACCTGAGCTGGTGTTTTACCAGTATATGGTCTCTAAATGGTGGTGTTGTAGGTTATATCCGTGCTTGTTTAGTGGTAGCATACACTTATCCCTGACTGTAAAGTGAGTGCATTACTGTCCCTCTCCCTGTAATTAAGGGTTTACTCTGCACCCATTTTACTTTCTTGCTTGTGTTAATAGTGTTTATTTTAGAAAGTGGTGAGGTACGTGACCAAGAAAAATTTTGGAGGCGGATATTGCATTTGAGTGTGTGGGGGTTTTGTGCCAGGGCTGCTTTTTGTTCCCAGTTCGCAACTGGTTACAGCCACAAACTTAAATGTATTTTATTGATATTTTATGTGATAAAGCAACACAAAGTAGCAAGTATGTGTGACGTATAAAGAAAATGATATGTGGTTTTTCAAATTTGGGCAAATTAAAACATAGAAAAGTATCGGTCGCATATGTATTCAGCCCCCTGAGTCAATACTTTGTAGGAACACATTTAGCTGCAATGACAGTTGCAGGTTTGTTGGGTGGTGTTTCTATCAGCTTTGCACATATAGCTCTAGCTCAGCCAGATTGGTTGTTGAACATTTGTGAACATTAATTTTGAAGTCCTGCCTCAGATTCTCAATGGGATTTAGGTCTGGACTTTGAATAGACCATTTTAACACATCAATATGCTTTCATGTAAACCATTCCATTGTAGCTCTCAGTCTCAAGTCTTTTGAAGCCTCCAGTTTTTCCTCCTGGATTACCCTGTGTTTAGTTCCATCCATCTTCCTATCAACTCTGAGCAGCTTCCCTCCTGAAGCAAAGTCTCCACACAGCATGATGCTGCCACCAGCCTGCTTCACCGTGGCGAGGGTGTGCTCAGGGTGATGTGCAGTGTTTGCTTTCCTCCAAACATAATGTCATATTGTAATATGACACCATCTTGAATACTTTAAATTGCTTAGGCTACCTCGAACAATGGGCAATATATGTTTTTGATGTCTTAACCCCTTAACGCCACAGTTTTTTTGGTTGTCATGTTCGTTGTTTCAGCCCCGCTTTCCAAGAGCCATAACTTTTTTACTTTTCCATCTGCACAGACATAGAAGGTTTTTTTTTGCAGGACAACATGCACTTTCTAATGGTGTCATTGACTGTACCATATAATGTACTGGGAAACGGCAAAAATTCTAGGGCGGAATGTGAAAAAAACATACTTGTGCCATGTTTGTAGCGGTTTTGTTTTTTACGTTGTTCACACTTGAGTATTCTGCACTTAGGAAAAACTCTGGCAATACCAAATATGTAGGGTTTTTGTTATGTTATAACACCATAAAAAATCCAAACATTTTCTATTTTTCAATCTTTTGCCACAGCTCCATTTTCTACGACTAATAGCTTTTTTGTATTTTTACCTATGCACTTGAGTAAAAGTGAATTTTTTGAAGTTTAAAGTATACTTTTTATTGGTATAGATGTAACTTTTTGATCACTATTATTCCAGTTTTTAGGGGACGTGAAATGACCAAAATAAAACCCCGCAATTTTTGCCTTTCAATTTTTTTTTCTTATACAGTGTTCAGCATTCGGGATAAATTATGTTATATTTTAATTCATAGGACTTTTACACTTTTAAACTTTTTTTTTAATTCTAGGGTTTTTTACCACTAGGGGGGCACACTCATGAGTAGTGTTGAGCGATTATTATCGACAAAGTTGAAATCGGCACAGTTTTTATGTTGATCGAAATTTTTAGATCATGCGATAATTTAGGTTAAAATCTGTGCATCATCTATTAACATCGCGCCATTTTCGGCGCTTCCTGTCATTTTGGCGGCCAGCAAATAGCACTACAGATAGAGCAGGGTGAGGATGTGTGTGCGACGTCTTGGACTGGATGTGTATGGTTGCGATTGGCTGGAAAAATCACTTGACTCGTTTTACATAGAACAGCCCTTCCTGTTCAGCCTCTGTGTCTCTCAGCGTCTCTTAGCCAGTAGGACGTGCGCTCTGCCTGTGTCCAAACAGATCAGCGAAATGTCTATTTCTGCTCAGAGAAACCTCTATTATTAGCGGGATCCTTACAACTTTAGTTAGATTAGAGATTGGAAGATTTTATGTAGTTAGGTAGAGAATTTTAAAGGAGATCTACCGCTGTAAAGTCACGGCGGGGAAGTGGGGGGGTGGCCGTGGGCGAACACAGACAAGCTCTATAAAGAATACTGGATAAAGTTCTCAAGACTTTAGTGTAGACATTGCACTGCAATAGCTTTTATTTTTAACAGTTTTCTATGAAATATTTCCTGGATATTGGGCCAGCTCCCTGAACTTATATTAGTATACACATCTTTTCTAGTACTTGCAGGTCCTTTGTTAGGTGGCAAAACTCACTTTAATTATCAGTATACATTTCAGATAGGTGTTCATTTTCCAAATTTTGCCCCATCCCACCATTGTTGATATTATCCACCTTTTGCAGTTAAATTAGAATCCAGCAATTTTGTAGTCAGCACAGTTGATAGGTTGCGAAAAAATACCTTGGTATTATCCAAATAATTTCAGATAACGTGTCTTTTGACTTTGCGCACTTAAGCTTTGTTAATTGGGCACCTGTCACTTAAAATGTGAATACAGCAATTTTGTAGTCACCACAGGTGAATTGAAAGTGCCAAAATTACCTTTTTATTATCGAATACATTACAGATAACGTGTTTTTTGCATTTTGCCCCAGTCAGATTTGTTGTTGATAGAGCCACCTTGCAGTTTACATTTGAATCCAGCAATTGTGTAGTTACCCACAGGTGAATTGATTAGGTGCCAAAAAAATACCATTTTATTAATCCGAATACAGTACAGATAGTGTTTTTTTGACTTTGCGACTACATGCTATGTCAGTTGAGGCAACCTTGCACTCTAAATGTGAATACAGCAATTTTTTGTAGTCACCACAGGTGAATTGAAAGGTGCCAAAAATACCTTTTATTATCGAATACATTCAGATACGTGTTTTTTGCACTTTGCCCAGGCCAGACATGTTGATAGAGCCACCGTGCAGTTACATTTGAATCCAGCAATTGTGTAGTTACCCACAGGTGAATTGATAGGTTGCCTATCAAAAAATACCTTTTTTTCCGAATACATTACCAGATACGTGTTTTTTGACTTGGGCGCACTACAGCTTTGTTCATTGAGGCACCTTGCTCTTAAATTGAATACAGCAATTATGTTAGTCACCACAGGTGAAATTGAAAGTGCCAAAAATAACCTTTTATTATCTGAATACATTACAGATCCGTTGTTTTTTTGCACTTTTGCCCAGTCCAGATTTGGTGATTAGAGCCACCTTGCAGTTAAATTTGATCCAGCAATTGTGTAGTTACCACAGATGGAATTGATTGGGTGCCAAAAAATACCCTTTTATTATGCCGAATACATTAAGATACGTGTTTTTGACTTTGGCGCACTAAAGATTTGTTATTGGAGGCAACCTTGCCACTTAAATGTGAATACAGCATTTTTTAGTCACCACATGGTGAATTGAAAGGTTTGGAGAAGGGAGGGGGTAGGTGCCAAAAATACCTTTTATTATCCGAATACATCTAAAGATACGTGTTTTTGGCACTTTTGCCCAGTCCAGACTTTGTTGATAGAGCCACCTTGCAGTTTTAAATTTGAATCCAGCCAATTGTGTAGTTTAACACAGGTGAATTGATAGGTGCCAAAAAAATACCTTTATTATCCGAATACATTACAGATACGTGTTTTTTGACTTTGGCGCATACAGCTGTTGTTTAATTGAGGGCACCTTGACTTAAATGTGAATACAGCAATTTTGTAGTCACCACATGGTGAATTGATTGAAAGTGTGCCAAAAATACCTTTTATTATCCGAATACATTACAGATTCGTTGTTTTTTGCCAACTTTCTTGCCAAGTCCAGATTTGTTGATAGAGCCACCTTGCCAGTTAAATTTTAATCCAGCAATTGTGTAATTACCACATCTTGTGAAATTGATAGGTGCCAAAGAAATCACTTTTATTATCGAATACATTTAAGATACGTGTTTTTTGACTTTTGGCGCACTTACCAGCTTTTTCATTTTTTGAGGCACCTTGTTCTTAAATGATGAATAAAGCAATTTTTGTAAGTCACCACAGGTGAATTGAATAGGATGCCAAAAATACCTTTTATTATACGGAATACATTACAGATACGTGTTTTTGCCATTTTGCCCAGTCCAGATTTTGTTGATAGTGCCACCCTTCAGTTAAATTTGAATCCAGCAATGTGTAGTTACCACAGGTGATTGATAGGTGCCAAAAAAAATACCTTTTATTATCCGAATACTTACAGAAGATACGTGTTTTTTGACTTTGGCGCATACAGCTTTGTTCATTGAGGCACCTTGCACATTAAATGTGAATACAGAAATTTTGTAGTCACCACAGGGGTGAATTGAATGGTGCCAAAAACGACTTGTATTTTCCGAATACATTACAGATACGTGTTTTATGCACTTTTGACCCAGTCCAGATTTGTTGATAGTGCCAACTTGCAGTTAAATGTGTGAATACAAGCTTTTTGTAGTCACCCACAGGTGGAAAGAAAGGTGCCAAAAAAAATACCTTTTTATTATCCGAATAACATTTACAGATACGTGTTTTTGACTTTGGCGCACTACAGCTATAGTTCATTGAGGCACCTTGCACTTAAATTTTAATACAGCAATTTGTAGTCACCACAGGTGAAATTGAAAGGTGCCAAAAATTACCTTGGATTATCCGTATTACATTTCAGATACGTGTTTTTTCACTTTGGCACGACAGGCAAGCTTTGTTGATTGATCTACTTTGCAGTTAAATGTGAATACTCAATTTTGTTTGATTAGAGCGGATTTGAGAATAGCTGTGACTTGCCGTCTTGTATTAGAGACTTTCCAAAACTCATTCCATACCTCTCAAATTTTTTTTTCTGGACATGGAGCGAAATGAAGGTGGTAAGCGAGAAAAGAGGGGGGTAGGACATGGGGTTAGAGGTAAGAGAGAAGGTGCTCCTCTTTCCAGTGCTTGCCGAAAACAGCATGCCAGCGGATCGTCGGTTGGCAGGACATCAGGCCTGTCATCAGCTGGGTTCAGGGTCCCTGTGAATCTCAGTATATGAACAGCGTTCGCCAATCTGCCTTCAGTGGTTAATGCAACATGCATTCCAGCCAGTTAACTCCTCTTCCTCACAGTCAAACGGCCCCACAAATGTTCGTCATCAGCATCATCAGCATCGTCCAACATTGAAGCAGCCAATGTCAACTCGTGTACCCACCACTGTGGATAATCATTTCTGAAGACCTCTTTTGATGACAAAATGAGGTTGGGGGTCAGAAGGCATGCCAAAAGATCAAGAGGCCAAAGAGGATGATTTCTCTGCTCTGTTGCCCAGTTACTGATTGCCATTAGAGGAGGAGAAAGAAGGAAGCAGGTCAAATCAGGCAAAAAATCCCGGGGCGGTCCGGCAACGCCTTGCTGTCCCTCTTGCGTGTAGCCGCAGATCCTGGATGCGAAATGTCAGGACGACGTAGAGTAACCTGTGTGGTTGATTGTGATGATTGATGACTTTGCGGATCCAACGTGGTTCTTTTCAGCAGAAAATCAGAAGAATTTTCTTGCGAGGCTTCATCAATGGGATGTGGAGGGAAGACGATGGGGTAGTGTCAGTTCGGGTTCAGCCTCAAAAAGGGGGGAAGAGGGCGGTCGCCCGAAGTCCGCTGATTTTGATTTCCACCAAGCCACGGTACAGCGCAAAACCCCGATCTCGCTTATCGCCGTCAAAAAGGTCCAGGAGCCCTACAACGACGAATGGGCCTTCTTGAGCAAGCATCTGATTCTACATCGATTTCATATGCCGCCATTGCCGTAAATGCAATAAGTAGAGGCATGGAACCTTAGGTGGTTAACCACCTCCTAAAATGTCTAGTCACATGCAGCGTATGCAATGAGTTGAAATGGAGTCAACACTTGGCCAATAACGGCCAGCTCCGATGCCGGGCTCCAACCCACTGTCACACCCTATGATCCGCCACATCCTCCGCCACCACCAAGCGTTCCTCAGTGCCATGTCTCTGTGTCATGATCAGGGATCAGCCTACGCTTCATGCCTCCACCGACGCCGAGTAAGCACAAAGCACCAACCAGAGACCAATCCTACCCTTATCCTCCCGCCAGTTTGTTGACCTGCAAGCCGTACAAGTGGCCTGTCTAGCAGCCAGCTTTATGTCTTAACAGGTTTGGGAGCAGAGAAACACTTTAACCCAGAAACCATCCCAAATCCCAATAGCCTGAATTTCGGCATTGCATGAGCTTTTGCCTTGGAAATGTTGCATTTTCCATCTGGTGGACAGAGATGGTTCACGCCATGTCATGCACTTGCCTGCACCTATACCGATGGACACGCAGGCATTTCTTTTGCCAGAAAAGCCGGACCTGCCATGGCCTGCCAGTGTCATCTAAAAATTATGAGCGCGATGTCTGCATCTTTGGCGGAAAAGTCCATTCTGACCACCGACACATGGACTAGTAAGCCGGCCAAGGACGTATATCTCTGTGAAAAGCTCACGGGGTGAGCTGGGTGGATGTCTCTGGGGGTGACGGTGGTCTCAGGCTCGGTTGCACGCTCTTTCAAAACGCAGGGATGGATGCTGGGTTCTTTCCCCCAAGGTTCCTCTGGTGGCATCACGGTGCCCAGAGAAAATCCAGGCCGTGTTGAATTTAATCTGTCTTGGAGACAGTTCCACACCAACAGGTCAGGAGCTGTGGCGGCTCTCCGCAACGAGGGACCGAGAGTGGCTGGGTTGCCAAGAACCTTGGTGCAGGCAAGGTGGTGTGCGCATACGGGCGAAATCTGCTGGACCGCCTTCCCCTTGGCCTTGGCAATGTACATGAACCTTGTCGTCCAGAAATTTCTAAAGAGCTACCCGGGGTCTGGACTGCCTGATTGAGGAAGCTCGAAGTCTAAGTTCGCACTTCCGCCTGTTGCACCCTGCCTTCGGTCCCGCCTGGCTGCGTTTGCAGCGTTGCAGCTCGGCCTCCCTCAACTGTATCATTGTTGACGCGCAACACACTGGAATTCCACCTCCCAATGCTCCAGCGATTGGTATGCAGAGCGTAATGCCATTACGCAGTACGAAGTGACGCATGGCCATGACAAGCAGCGGTGCGGACTCGGGGTGTTGAGCCACTGAGAGTGGAGGCAGGTGAAGTGCTCTGCACCATTCCTTGCCAGGTTTTGAGAAGCCACCAAAATGGTCTGTGCGGACCAATGCCCTTGTCAGCATGAGCATTTGTGGTGATATTAGTTTCTGGAACGTTCGTTGGACTACTCTGAAAAACAGGGCCCACCAGCGACGGAGGAGGAGACGGACACAGATGCGGTCAACGGAGCCTTTTCTCCGTCAAATCCACAAGGCCCGACAGTTTCACCATTTCATTGGTCTTCTTAGGCAGTGGTTCGGGGTCCAGGGCTAGTGCAAGGTGGGCATCAGCTCTCAGGGTGCGTTAATATCTGGCATGTCAGGGCTGTGTTGAAGCATTGCCAGAGGCAGCGGTGGAGGAGAAGGAGGTGGAGGTGGAGGTTTTCCCTATACCACGAACGGTTACCCGACGTCCCTGCTTTGAAAGAGGTTGTTGGTGCGAATTTGAGGGAGGAGGAGAAAATGAGGAAGATCAGGTTTGCTAGTGCCCTCGACCCAGAGGCTTGGGAAATCAAGGCTCATCTCTCACATGAGTGCTTGGATGCTCCATTTCCTCCAACTGTATCTCGCCATTAAGGCATCAAAATGAAACAACATTTACTGGGTGGCCAACCTCCTGGATCCCCAGTACAAAAAAAAAACTCAGCACTTTCTTCACCCACCCAAATAGGAGTAAAAATGCAGGAAATGGAGACCTTGCTGATTGACTCAACCTGGAGACCATCTGTTGCATCTGCTTCACGTCCCCAAAATGTCACGGTGGGAACAACATCAGCGACGTGACAGCTGTTAGTAGAGTGCCAAAGTAGCCGTTGTCTTGAGGCGCAGCAGCAGCAGCAGAGGCAACGGTGGCAGAGCCTAATGGGTGACATCTGGCATTCCTTTATTACCACCTCACCAACGCATGCAATGCAGGGTCACATCCAAACACACAGAGACAGCTTAGATCATGGGTGGCACGACTATCTGAAGTCTCAACACCAAATGTTTTTGTATGTGTTTCCGGAACCAATAGGACTTCTGGGTATACAAAATGGTCGTATGGCCCGAGCTCGCACGCCACGCATAGAGGTGTTTTGTTCTGCCCAGCAGCAGCGTCATACATGAGCGGACCTTCAGCACCCCAAGCTGGAGGAGTCCATTACAGATCAAACGCATCGCTTTCCACAGAACTTAATGTGGATCGTATTTTGGTATTTTCGATCAAGATGAATCAGGCATGGATCTCTGATGTGTTGTGGCCCCAATTGCTGAGGTCAACCGATTAGTTGCCGGTCTACTTCACATTACTCTTCAAACAGAAATGGTCCTCATTGAAAACTTTTTTTTTTAAAATGATCATTTCTTACTGCAATTTTTACTTCTCTTTCCAACAGTTCATTTTGCTTGGTTTTGCTGTGTGGAGACTGTAAAGACAGCAAGGTTTCTGACAACACGTATTCCATTTTTACTCACTTTATCTTAAGAAGTTTTCGCATTGTCATTGGTTTTGTGGTCATGTTGCTGTGAGTTACAGCTATAAATTATGGTCCTTTGGGAACAGAAATGTGCTTTTAAGTGGCATTTCTCCTCACAATTTTTAATAGTGGCTGAGAATTCATATTTAATAATTTTTTGGGGTCATTTTGGCTTTGGAGATACAGCCCCCGCTCACACCTACTTACTTCATCCTCGCGCTCCCCCCCCCCCCAACTCCTCTGCGCGCACCCAAACCGTATGTGGCTTCTAAGTGGCATTTCTCCCTCACAATTTTTAAACAGTGGGCTGCTGAGAGTACTTTTTCATAATTTCTTGGGTCATGCTGCTTTGAAATGCAGAATACTAAGGTTTATTATAACAAAAAAGGTTGTTTCTTACAGACATCTTGTTCATCACAATTGTTTCAAAGTGGCTCAAGGTTCATGCTTTTGAATTTTTGGGTGCATTTGGCTGTGGGACATTGCAGCTATACTACAGGTCCTATTATGAAAAAAAATGTTGTTTTTCTAACAGACATTTGTTCTTCAAAATTGTCCAAAGTCTGGCTCATAGGGTCATGCTTTGAATTTTTGGGGGCATTTTCTCTGTGACAGGCTAGCTATACTACAGTGTCCTATTATAAAAAAATGTTTGTTTCTAACCAGACGTTTGTTCTCACAATTGTCAAGAGTGGCTCAAGGGTGATGGTGCTTGTGCTGTCAGAAACAGGAATAGGTAGAAACTGTTAATGGACCACATATTGCAAAATGAATTGTTTTTGCAAGACCTTTAACATAGTATTAGAGATGGGCGAAATCGATTCTAACGAAAGTGGAATTCGTTTAGAATTTCAGGAAAAACTCCTTCGGGTTGAGAACGAAGTCGAACTTTGGGGTATTTCGGGTAACGATGTGTGCTTTTGATTGACTAAAAATGGCTGCGAGCACATGGCGCTACATGGGGGCAAAGACACTTGAGGAAGAAGGGCCATAGCCTGCATGACATGTGCAGAGATGAAGCCAATCAGAGACAGCGGGATTCGTGTGGACGTCACCGCACTGTATAAGTCTGGGCGCGACGCCGGAGCTCAACTCCTCTCACTGTACTGATCAGGGAAGGTGCTGCGCGGGCCTGATAGCTTCATTACTGAAGTGAATTGTTTGTTTATACATCGATTTCTGTGGGGTTGTCCTCAGCTTGTCTCAGAGACTGCCTTTCTCTTAAAGTTCATATTTCTATTTTTTGGGTATTGGATATGAAATCAGTGTGCGTCCACTGCAGCTGCATATTACATTACAATAGCCAAGTGGGATTAAGCCAGTTATGTTGTATTATTCATATAAGAAAACAGCGTTTTTACAATACAAATACCACTCTCATTTTTGGCTGCTCAATTCTATTGCGCAATTTACATCCAGGGGTTAATTAAGCGTTGTTTTTGCTGGTGTGCTGGACCCCAAGAAACGTTTCTTTTTCAACGCCAAAATATATAAATTTTTCCTGTAGCCTAAAATCACAAAAGCAAAGGTTAATTAAAAACTGTATCTCTTGTTGTGTGGCGCTGAGAAGTTAGAAAACACGCAAATGTAACACGATTCAAAGCTACTAGTTTTGTTGCGTGCTCAATTCTTAGGCGCATTTAACATCCAGGGGTTTAATAAGCGTTGTTTTGCTGGTTGTGCTGACAAAAAGATAAACGTCTTTTTCAACGCCAAAAATATATAAATTTTCCACTGTTAGCCTAATTCACAAGCAAAGGTTAATTACAACTGTATCTCTTGTGGTGTGGAGTGAAAACAACGCAATTGTAACACGTACAAAGCTTCTAGTTTGTGGCGGCCTCAATTCTAGTAGGCGCAATTTACATCCAGGGGTTAATTAAGCGTTGTTTTGCTGGTTGTGCTGGACAAAAATAAACCGTCTTTTTCAACGCCAAAATATATAATTTTTTCCTGGTAGCCTAATTCACAAGCAAAGGTTAATTACAACTGTATCTCTTGTTGTTGTGGCGTAGAAAACACAGCAATTGTAACACGCTACAAAAGCTACTAGTTTGTGGGGCTCTATTCTTTGGCGCAATTTACATCCAAGAGGTTTTAATTAAGCGTTGTTTTTCTGGTGTGCTGACAAAAAAATAAAACCGGTCTTTTTTTCAACGCCAAAATATATAATTTTTCCTGTAGCCTAATTCATGTCGAAGATTAAATTAAGCTGGTTTGGCTTATAATTTAGTAAACACACAGTGTTTTTAAACGAAAACATACAAGTAAATTTTTTCATGGCCATTTTGTGGAGCGCAATTTTATAATCCAAAGGGTTTAACCAAGCTTGTTTAACTGGGGTTCATTTGGAGTCAAAAACAGGGTGGTTAATATTTATCATATACAGATATCTCATCAAATCAGTGTCTGTTCATTTTATAAACAAACAGTATGTCAGACAGAGAGTGGCAGGCTCTGCACCTGCGGTGGCAGTGGCACAATCATTCCTGGTAACAGTACAGGTCGCAGCACAGCAATGGGGACTGTGCAGCAGGGGTCACTCGGTGAGGCACACCACTGCCGCCTGTCATCTAGAGGCCGAGTGTTGTTCAGCAAACCCAAGGGTTCTTGATTGATTGACTAGGTCTCCTTTCCTCCCAGGATGACATCTGACAACCCCAGCAAGAGGTCGGTGGGAAACTTCAGACACAACCATTAGTTGGCGATGGCCCAAGGGAGGGGTCACGGCCCTCACCATGTCCTCAGCCCGCTCTGTCCCAAGCCGATTCCCTAGCCAGGATCTACTATGTGGTCTGGGTCTCAGTGCCACTATTAGCCGAGGATGAACATTTGAGGAGGGCAGTCAGCAGCTACTTGGCAGCGAAGAAATGGGGGCCCAATAGCGCCTCGCTTCTTGCAGTTGGCGGCAAAGTATAGATGTGGAGAGTGGCAATGGGAGGTCATTGTTGTGAAAGGTCAGCCTCGGCATAACACAAGACCGGTGATGAGGACAGCATGTGAACGATGAAACACAAATTGATGATGTTGTAGCGACGCACTTGGGAGCCGGGTTGAGGCAAGGGCTTATCATACGGTCAGGGAGAAGAGGGCGGTCAGCTTCGCGCAGTCAGGCAGCAGGCGCAGCCAGCAGTGGGTGTGTGGCCTGTGAGGTCAGGCAGGTTGAGCAGCAGTGTGACGGTCGGGAGCCAAAGCGGCCAAGGTGGGGTAAAAAACCGCTTCGCAGGTCCAAGAAAGTAGCAGCACTGGGGCTCAGCGAGGATGGGGCAGCAGGGCTGGCAGTAGGTCACTCAGTGCGGAGCGTTGGATGGTAAAATCCGATACATCGGCGGTGTGGCGAGGTTCTTTCGCTAAGACACCGGGAGGTAGCGAATATGGGTATATGTAGATCTGGTGGGCAGAAAGTAAAGCAGTGGCAAGGGAGGCTAACAGTTTGGCACCACGGGCCCACTGCGTCAACAATGCAGCGTAACCATCCCGGGTGGCCTGGGAGAAACGTGGCTCAGCATGTGGTGGTCCCATCCTGCCGCCGCGAGCAAAGCAGCAGCAAGCAGCAGACGCCAGTGGCATGCATTGGCCATTGCAGCCAGTCAAGGCTCCACCACTTTCAGAAGGGAGTGTTTCTCTTTGACATCATCTCCCCGGTCCAGATGATCCTGCTCCTCGCTACTCATGGCACCAGCACGTCGTTCAGCGAGGCGATTGCAAAGAGACAAACAGTATGCGATCCAACATCCTAGTTGCAGCTGCTGACCGTGCTACTGATCCAAGTTGTTGGTACTGCAGTCCCTCCCTTTCCAAATGGTGGTGGATCTGCCACGTTCAGAGAACTAATGGCTTTGTGCCGAGCCGAGAAGGAGAGTTCCAAGCCGTAATTTCTTTTCCAAAAAGGCAGTACCAGCACCTCATAATATGTAGAACAGAAGGTGGGTCAGTCCTTGAGGCTTATCGGTTGTTCCACAGGTGCAAGGCAGCACGGAAGTCTGGAGCTGTAACTACGGTCAGGGCCAGTACATGTCCTTTACGCCACTGAGTGAATGTGCTTTCCAGCACAGGCGACACCAACAACTTGGGACAGGAGACGCCGTTTCTCCTCCACGTTCGTCAAAACTGCTTGCAACCTGTCGCCAATGGTCCGCCTCCTCCTCCTCCACCACCACCACAATTTCAGCCTCAACACAAGTACTGCACCTTACATCATACCACATGTGTAGGGCCCACTAGTGGTGTCACGCAGTTATACAACTGGCTTGCTCGGGCGAACGAATAGTCACCACAAGGGGAGGAAGACTGCTCCGCGTCATGCAGCAAGAAATCAATGTGTGGCTTTCTCCGCACCAACTGCAAATCGGAACCATGGTGACGGGACAATGGTAAGGAAAAAAACCCCCCACACCACATTTGGTGTCCTGTCGCTGCACCGAGGAGGGGATGGTCCATGCGCCCCTGCATGGCGCCACGTGTTCAATCTGGTTGTGAAATGGTTCCTGAAGTTTCCACCGATTTCAGAAACATTCTGAAAAATGGCCCAGGAAACTGTGCATGGCACTTTATCCATTTCGTACCAATACAAAGCCAAGGAACACCCTCCTCGTGTTGCAGACGCCAGAACGGCCTCCCCCACATACACACTTGATATGCGAGTTTCCACCCACTGGGAATTCCAGCCTGCTACATGTTGGGACGACTGTATGAACAGGAGAAAGGCCATTAACGATTTTTTGATGATCCAGGAGACAGAAGTACTCCCTGTGTATCTTTGGACTGGTTAGCCCGTGTGCAGCTCATGCGGACACCTGCCGTTTGTGAGGCCATTCGAGGAGACGACGTTATTTGTCAGTCGCCCAAGGACTACGGGATGAATAACATCATTCCACTGCTTCATTGTCCTGGAACAGATGCTGAAAGTATCTGTCTGGAAGGGGACTGGAGATGTGGCGACTACATCTCGTGGCCACATGGTCCGGTGGGAACTGAAAATGGAGGTGGAGGAGGGAGGTCATTGGAGCAGAAGAATTTGTCTGGTGAATGAGTGGATTTTCTACCCAGGTGAAAAGAGAGGAGGAGCAGCGAGCAGCTGGCAGGAGGTGGATGGTAGTGAGAAGGACGAGGCAGTGACCCCAAGCCGTGGCAAGTATACAGTGGAACTGGTAGGCAGGGAGCCACTCGGAGTCACTTGTGCAGATGGGCCCGCAGCATGCTTATATTCCTGGCTAGTGACAGCCGAATAGTCAGCATCCGGCAGAGGGATGACTTCTGGCTCTCAACCCTATGGGACCCGCAGCTACCGGTTTTTTTTCCCCAAAATGGGTGCCTTTTTCCAGCTATTGAGAGGGAAGACAACAATACAAATTCTATTAGGGAAATCCTCTGTAATCAGTGGCTGCTGCATATGTGCGGCATCGTCCTCCTCTGACAGGTTGACCGGGGGGTTCCTCAGTGCTCACGTGATACTGCCGCGGCTTGATGGGGGAAGCTTGGGGCGGTAGGAGCAGTACCAGCTCCATCAGTAGTAACCTAAGTCTGGAGTATGATGAGCCAGCTTCCTTACCCGCCTTAGTGAGGAGGGCAGTCTGCCAGGCAGCAGGCCTAGCAGCAGGACCTGGAGCAGTCCCTGAACAAAACAGGTTGTTGGCCTACTTGGACAGCACTCTGCCACCTCATAGTTAAAAAGATCCGCTGGATACTGGGTGCAGCCAAACTGGAGTTGTGGCCGCAACTTTGCCGAGTTTGCAGTGGAGAAGCTGGTCCTGCTCCGGCCAGTTAGTGTGGGCACAGAGCGGGTGTTCAGTGCGGCGTGGGGCCACGTTACCCAAAGGGAACCCGCTTGTCCACGGGAAATGTGGAACGGACTGACCTTTTGTACCAAGAGAATAAGGGCGTGGATTCGGCAGGATTTCCACACACCAATGCCTTAGGCGTCAGTATGGGTTTTCAAACTACCTGCCTCAGCCACTATTCTGGATGCCGCCACCCGCTGATGCACACATCTGCTGCACGTCTTTCCATCTGCCTACCAACATCTTTTACCAGGGACTGGTATTGCCACCCACCCTCAACACTCCTGTCATTGTGCCACTCTATAACCTAATGCTGCTGCTGTGTTGCCTGTTGCCGTGACATCCACACTGTGTCATTGTGCCACTTGGTCTGACCTCATGTGCTGACTGGTGTTGGCTGCTGCCATGTACCTCCACACTGTGTCTTTGTGCCACTGCTCTGAGCCTCATGCTGCTGCCGCCATCGACCTCCGACTCCATCAGTCATTGTGCCCACTCTGTGGCTTCCTCCTGTTTTGGCCACCGTCCAGAATGTCATTGTGACACTGCCTGATCTCATGCTTGCTGCTGTCGTGACCTCCACACTGTATCATCTGTGCCACTCGTGGCACTAATACTGTTTTGCCGCCTCCAGGAATGTCATTGTGCACTGCCTGATCTCATACTGCTGCCGCCGTGGGACCTCCACTCTGGGTGATTGTTGCCATTCTGTGGCCCCCCCACCCCCCTCCCTCTCCTCCTGTTTTGCCGCATCCCAGAATGTCATTGTGCCACTGGCCTGATCTCATGTGCTGCTTGTCGTGACCTCCACACTGTATCCATTGTGCCAGCACTTGTGGCCTAATATCGTTTTGCCGCCTCCAGATGTCATTGTGCACTGCCTGATATCATGCTGATGCTTGTCATGGCCTCCCACATGTATCATTGTGCCACTCTGGGCCTAATCTGTTTTGCCGCTCCAGAATTCATTTGCTGCCCTGGCCTGATCTCATACTGTGCCGCGGTGGACCTCCACCACTGTGTGATTGTGCACCAACTCTGTGGCCTAATACCTGTTTAGCCGCCTCCAGAATGTACACTGTGCCACTGCCTGATCTCATACTGTTCCTGACCGCGTGACCTCCACACTGTGTGATTTGTGCACTCTGTGGCCTATACTGTTTTGCCTCCTCCAGAATGTCATTGTTGCCTCTGCCTGATCTCATGCTGCTGCTGTCGTGACCTCCCACACATGTATCATTTGTGCCACTCTGTGGCCTAATATGGTTTTGCGCCTCCAGAATGTCATTGTGCACTGCCTGATATCATACTGCTGCCGCCGTGACCCTCCACACTGTGCTGATTGTGGCCATTTCTGTGGCTTCCTCTGGTTTTGCCCACCTCGAATGTCATTGTGCACGCCTGACCTAATTAATGCTGCGCCCCGTTGACCTACCGCTCTCAGTCATGATGCACTCTTGTGGCTTCATCGTGTTTTGCCACCTCTCAGAATGTCATTGTTGCCACTGCCTGACCTCATGCTGCTGTGGCTGCCTCCCATTCACCTCCTGCCGCGTCACCTCCACACTCTGTCACTAATGTTCGCCACCTGAGCTCTCAGCTGTTTTTTTCCAGCTTTCGTGGCATGCTTTATCAGGCTAACATTCCCGCTTGAGTTTTTTTTTTTTTTTCAACCCTATGGGGGTTGGTGGGGGGGGGGTGCCCCCCCCCCCCCCCCCCCCCGAAACAGGGGGACAGTTTTGCCCTCTTAAGTGCCCAGGAATTTTATAGTGAGCGATTTTATGAGCAGCTGCTGGTCATCTGGTGTGTCATACTAAACACTACTTGTATGAAGACCAAACCAAGCTCCCTCTGCATATTTAAGCATGGCACAAACGTTCTACAGCACCTGCAGGCTCTGTGCAGCATGGAAAAATTAGCTTCTTTTTAATGCGATTCGTGCCGAAGTAATTTTGAACGAAACAAATGTAGTCGGAAAATTCGGCGAAGTGACCGAATCGAATTTTTGAGAAAATTCGCCCATCATAATAGCTATCAATACCTGTATTGAGACAAACCCATTTAATACAATTAAAAAGAGAAGAAAACGACATGGTGGGATTCCATCCTATTTAAAAATGTGTTTTCATAGAATAAACTAATAAAAAACTTGCATGTACAAAATAGCTGGTAAAAAAATTCCTCCTGAATTGACCAAGGGAGGTACAGGAGAAACCTTGGGACCAGATGTAGGTTATTTCAGAGGACATGGAAGTATGGAGCACGGACAGAGAACAAAGTACAGAGACAATTTCCTCCAGCACGTTGAGTAAAAAATGAGAAAAAGAATGCCGAAGAAAAAGGGCAACCTGGGTGGAACAGGAGCGTTAACACCAGTATTTCCAAGTTGAAGCTCCAATTGGTCCGCACTCATCGGAGGGGCCAAGCGCTACTCAGGACAGGGACAGTATATGTCCAGTGAAACCAAAATGTTGGTTGAACGGACTCATTTTTCGGCACTTTTTAATCTGGGGTCATGCAGGTTTGGGGGCTAATGCTGTGGCCCAGGACTGGTTAGTCTATGATCAGTGAAAAACTAAAATGGTGGTGGAAGAATTCCTTTTTCCTGGCACTTTCTAATCGGGGGGTCATGCAGGTTTGGGGCTCATGCTGGGGCCCAGGATGGTTAGTCAAGTCCAGTGAAACTAAAATGGTGTTTGAAAGACCCCTTTTTCCGGCACTTTTTAAATGGGGGGTCTACAGGTTTGGGGTCTTGCTGTGGCCCAGGACGGTGTAGTCAATTCCCCAGTGAAACTAAATTTGGTGGTTTAAAAGACTTTTTTTTTCCGGGCCCTTTTTTAAATGTGGGGGTCATGAGGTTTGGGGCTCATCGTGGCCCGGGGCAGGTATAGTAAAGTCCATAAACAAAAAAGGGGGTTGAAAGACTCCTTTTTCCGGCAATTTTTAATTGGGGGGGTCATGCTGGTTTGGGGGCTCTGCTGTGGTCGGGAAAGGGTATAGTAATGTCCTGAAACTAAAAATGGTGGTTTGAAAATCCTTTTTCCGGCCTTTTTAAATGTGGGGGTCATGCAGGTTTGGGGCTCATGCTGTGTTCCAGGACAGGGATATTCAATGTCCAGTTCAAGTAAAATGATGGTTCAAATCATACTGCCTTCTGGCACTTTTTAATTTGTGGCTGGGTCATGCAGGTTTAAGGGTCATGCTGTGGTGCAAGACAGGGATAGTGAGTGGTCTGTGATTTTTTTTCTGGGGCTTTTAATAACCTAAGTGTGTTGCCTAAGATGAAGAAACATATCCATTTGAAATGTTGGGATGTTAATTCCAGCTTCTCCAGCCCTGTTTGGGTGTAAGAATGAAGGTTTTTGTTACTCTCCCATAGACTTTAATGGTCATCGATCATAATCTATCATCGACCATCGAATATCTTGTCGATTGATGGTCGGCTATCGACCATCGACCGATGTCGATGGCCAACGTAATCGCTCAACACTACTCATAGAGTTCTATGGGGAAAAGAAATGCAGAGCTAGCTCTGTTTGTGATCGGCTCAGTTAAAAGAGGCGCGATTATTTGGGCCAATAGGGGGGCCGGGGGAGACACTCTTATGGGTTTTCTAATGCAATCTATAATCAAACTGTACATGGCAGTAATAAAATGATAAGACTCACGAAGTTGTACCGATCTCTGTATAAAATGAACAATAATATGGGTGTAACGAAAATAAACAAACAAATATGAATTCAATTAATTAATTTTTATTTCTTTATTTTCGTTAGCCCCATATTATTGATCATTGGCTAACGAAATCACACAGGTCATTGCCAGCAGTGAGAGCTTGTGTGTTATCTGATCTTTCAGACAAAAGACAGTTATTACTCTACTGTTTACATTAGCTCAGAAGCTTCTCCAGACTTCAGAGAAAGTAATTTATTTAGTATAGACTAACACACATAATAAACAGAGAAGTTTGAATACACGGAGCTCATATGATAATTACAGACAACTTGACCAGGAAGTGACAGAGCAAAGCAGCATTATTTCATTCATGTATCCTATGAAACTTTGAGATGAGAAAATCCCTTTATCAAAAACTACTGAAAAAGGGTAGAAATAATCCAGTGTCTTTTAAAACTTAAAAACAAACCAATTACATGTTTTAGGCTATGGTCAACCCTTATTCATAGCTTCAAAAACTATAAGTGAAAGATGAATTTGGTATATCTAGTTTAATAAGGAAATGTTTGAAAGACAGAATGTGGTTCATCTGGAGTATAAATACAAATGGCTAAGTGAAGCAGACTCAAAGCTAGGAGTCAATGGGACCAGTGGGTTATGAACACCATGGGCCACATGTATGAAAACTGTCTAGGTCTAACATTCACTTTGTTGCCTGTAGCAACCAATCAGAGCTCCCCTTTCAGTTCGTAGTGCTCTGGAAAAATGAAAAGGGTCCTTTGATTGGTTGCTATGGGCAATAAAGTGAGTTTTAGCCCTAGACAGTTTTCATACATGTGGAACCATGTGCTGGGTGCCATGGGAGGTGCCAAGAACCCAAACTGCACCTGCTGAGCTACTTACTTACTTACTGAGCTAGAGTAGCAAACTAAATGTTAGCCCTCAGGTAGAAAAAACTCTGACTCTAAACCGCAGGTGTGACTGACAGCAAAAATTCTGCACCAGTAATATGAAGTATGTGGTTATAGAAGTCCTTATAGAGAAGACAGCATTGTAACCAACATGCTATATCAATGTCACATTTCCCTGATGAAACCCAAGTCACACATCTACTGTATTATAAAATTGTGTGTGCAGAAACTCAAACATATTATAAAGGTCAAGTAGGTGACAGAGTGGTAAGAGACAAATGGCAAGTGTCTTCATAACAGGGTATTTCACAGCTGCTCGATAGTCAAACACATTTTTAGTTCTTTACAATGTGCCCATAGGATAAAATAAAATAAATAACAAAAAATAAAGAACAATATAAACTGTTTTGATAATGTGAAGTTATAAATTGAGACTTTCCCTTGGTATGGACTATTTATGTTTCAGTATAGCTTACTTTCAATGGTGTAAGTTCTGGATGGGTTACTGGGCAGATGTAGAAGGTGGAAACTAAGGTAAAAAGTCGTATAAAACTGGTAAAAAAAAAAGATCAACTACAGGAACACTCAGAGTACTACTTCTCGAGAAGAGAGGGATATGCTAACGAAGAATTAGTTTAATTTGTTAGGAAATAAAAGGTGTTTTCTTGTTCAGGTTACATATAGCGCTCATTATGCTAAGCTTCTTGCTCCAATGCCATCTTCTTGTGTCCTCTCAGGAAGTCCACCATGTTGCTATAAGACTGACACATGTTCATGATGTTGCTGGCATAGTCAGCCAGTCACCATGGACACTTTTTTATCCTAGCAGACTACTTAAACATGTAAGGTCCTCCACATTTAGGGCGATATGTCCCAACACACCAATGCCAGTTTTTTGTTCTATTTTGTGGCAAACCCACTTTTTACGCAATATTTTTTTTGTAAATGGACTGTGGTACACCAAAACTAGGTGCATTATACACCTGGCACGACACTTTGTAATGCGCCTAAATATGGTGAAATGCGCCTATTGAGGTGCCTTACTTATGTTATGTGCCCCTGTCGGGCAATGAGCCTCGATAGACGCATACCATATACTACCAATGATATGCTATGTGCCGAGTGTCGAGCAATGCGCCCTTTTTTGATGCAATGCGCCCTTTTTGATACGATGCGCCCTTTTTTGATACGATGTGCCATTTTAGACGCATTAAATAATCTATGCAAGGGATAACCCGACGCCCCCAAATTTTTTAGAAAAGTATCGGACTTTCAGGCGCACTTTACACTGATTTAATGCGCGTAAAACTGGCATAGAAACGCCACTTATCGGACATGTCGCCCTTTGTCCCTTGGAAATATGATAACCTCTAAAAATGGGAAATTCACTTGATCATGACGTGTTGATGGACCACAAAGTTTAAGAACTGTAGCTGTTCCTAAATGCTCAATTTTTAGGGCAGGAGAAAAGAAGGAGCCGCTTACTCTCTTAACTTTAGTAACATTTTAAGATAGTGTTGCAGACTGGTTACCTGCCCCACCCACCAACAAGAGACAGTATGTGATTGCTAAGGAATCAATGTTGATGTTTCATAAACACTGCCTATTTATTATTACCAGTGCTCATAAAAAAGTCAGTGTGTATGGTATAATGTTATGTGGCCCTTGTGTATGAACTGTAAGGAGTTTAGATAACTTATTCCTTGGAGACCTCTATGAGACTTGAGTGAAAACTGAGACAGTGAACAGTCGCTGAGAATTCTGTACATGTTGAAAATGAGCCCGTCATGTATGAGAACTTTTGAGAACTTGTATATTAAGATTTCTGGAAACCAGTAAAAATATTAATAATATACTATGATTTATTTCTAGAAAGGAAAGAAGACTTGAACGCAGGGCTGCTATCAGGGCAGTATTGGCAGGGGACCTGACAAAATGTAAAAAAATGGCTTTCCAATATGGTGCACAATAAGAACTAGTAATGAGCAGAGGGGACCAGATGCTTTGGCTTTATGTGCCAAAAGAACCATTGAAATGTCTAGTGACATCATTTAAAGCAGTGAAATACATAGAAGAGAGTAAACTTCTTCATGACGGTTCAAAAGGGAGCCTAATTATAGACTAAAAGGCTTAGGGGGACAAAAACTGTCTAGGTGTTTGACTTTCTTTCTTACCCATAGCAACCGATCAGAGTTCCCCTTTCATTTTTTCAGAACACTATATGGAATGAAAGAGGAGCTCTGATTGGTTTCCATGGGCAACAAAGTCTTACACCTAGACAGTTTTCATATGTGAGGCACAGTCTAGTGCCAATACAACAACTCACATTTAACCGGGTATGGCTGTTCTAACTGTTCTATGCCAAAGTTTTGGCGTCAAAGAATCATAAATGTGTCTACTTCTACTAATGTGGTGCGACGCCCCCAGAATGCGCCAAAGTCTGGAGTACGTCTGTTCATACATCTATAGAACTGGTCTATTCCAGCTTTTTGAGGCCAGAATTCTAGTGCAGCCCCGTTTATACATGTCACCCATAGTGTTTATGTGGTTATTGGGCCAATATCTTACACTCTTGTTTGCAGACCCTCTAAAAAAGGAACTTTTGCACTCTTGTCGTTTAGGACTAGGTCTCCTTTATTCAAGGCTCCATAGATCTGTCTGGGGGGCTTCTATGGCACATACCCTTTACTGGAAAGAGAGAAGTTGTAAGTTCTGTGTTACATCATTCCTATCAATATAATTAGCCACCAGCTACAATGGGGCATAAGATGGCCGAGAATGATTAGTGACAATTGGCTGGGCAGTGTTTGAATTATGTCCTAGAAACTTAAAGAGAACCTGTCACATAGGTTATGCCCCCCTTGCTGAGGGCAGCACAAGCTAGTGTCAGACATGCTGTTCCCAGCACTGTGTCCCTTATTCTGTAAGATGCAGCAGTTTTAGAGCATTTACCCCTTAAATCTTATTCATGAGCAGGTGTTAGCCCCGCCCACCAAAGGCTAGTCCCGCCCACTGACAGTTATTCACATGTTTCTACCTATTCAAAGTAACAGGGTTGTCAGTTGAGGTGGGCTGGGCTAGCCTCCGATTGGCTGGGTTTGAAAAAAACTCTCTGAAGGACTCTTCGAGTGACTCTTCTGGCTGAAAACTGCAGAGTTGAGCCTTAAATACACGAAAACTACAACATCTTATAGAATAAGGGACACAGCACTGGAACCAGCAGGTCTGACACTAGCTTGTTCTGTCCTCAGTCAGGGGGGCAGAAACTATGTGACAGGTTCTCTTTAAAGCAACAACTTTGTGGTACCATATATACTGTGTATGAATATATGTAGCAATATAGTAAGATTCCGGTTTCCTATATTGGTGGCTCATACAATTGGTTATGTTTGTTTATTACTTAAACTCCTCCCATAAATCAATTAAATCTAAAGTATATCTTACAGAATGAATATATCTAAAATGATATCACAAGTTTAAACTCTTGTACTGCAAATTAATATTTTGATTATTTTATATTACTCCTGTCCTGAGATAGCTAAGACATTCTGTTGATATTTTTATACTTTTATCTGTCTTTTTGTTACTGTTATATATTCATTTTCATAATTTATGGTTTTTGATATCTTGCTATAAAGGGTTATCTAGCACTCAAATAAAAATCTCATGGAAATACTTGTTTTATGGCTGTGCTGTTAGTATAGGATTGTCTAAATACATTCAGAGTGGAAAGCTAACATTAAATAATTCACATAAAATTCACAGAAATATTTTTTATGGTTTTCTCCAGTAAATGTTGTAAAAGGGTAGCAAATATAATAATTGAGCAAGAAAAGCGAACTGCAAGCTATCATTATATATGTCTTCTGTTTTTTACTTATGTTAAAAGGTGACTGACAACCCTTTTTATGGAAATTGCCCTACAGGTAACGTTTTTAAAAGAGGGAGTCATCTACTGCAAACAATGAGACACTGACATTTTTATTGTGTGATTTAGAAGGCAGATATCTGATTTTTTTGCCATGGTTAGTTTTATATTATATTTCTTGTAAACTAGTTTTAATAAATGACCTGCTTTTGTTCTACATTAGTATTCCCCAACTTATTTTATGCGTAACCTCTAATTTTTCCATTAGTGGGAACCCAAATACTAAATCCCTGTTGTCAGTGTGAGGGCTTTTTCTGTGACTGGGTTTTACCTAACCAAACCTAAAGGAAAATCAGCATGGGTGTAACCAGAAAATGTAGGGCCTACAGCAAATTGAGACAAGTTCTACCACTTAGTGACAGGAAAATAAATCAGTCACATAAGCAGCAACGATTAAAAGTACTGCAAAATCCAAACTTTTTAACTTAACAAGATAGGTGCCTCGAATAAGAAGGGAGGAGAGATCGGAGTCATAAACTTAGCAGAAGATTTTCAGCAAACACCTCCAAAATTAGTTAAAAATTCAAGGTTTATTGTCTATCATATTAACAAAACATGCATCACCAATCCATAATCTTACTACAAATGCTTACGTGTTGTGAAAGAACCACTTCCCTAAAGGGACACTGCCATCAAATCTTTTTAAAGTTCCCACATGTACATTGCTTTCTAAATGATCTTTCTGCCATGTCCTCTTTGAGCTCCGATGGCATAGCTGTGAGGATTGCTTGAAGGTTTTCTTCTATGCCCACTAAGCACCTCAAAGAGCTAAATGTTATCAGTAGGACCTAATAGGTGTGTAACGGGTGAGCGGGGAAAGCGGGTAGTGGACCCACTGGACCACTGCCGGGCTTGCTCCAAGGGGGTGTAACCAAGTGGCCATCGGGCATGTGCATCTTCACAGAGCCTTTGATGGTAAGGTTGACTGACCCCCAACAGCCACCAGGTGCTACCTCAGAGCAGTCCCCGGCAGTGGCAGCTGACCAGAAAGGCCAGAAGTGCTAAAGCTAGGCACCAACAGAATGGAAACAGAGACAAAGCAGACCAGATATGGATATGTGCAGGTACAAACAAAGACAGGACAAAACAGATGCCAAACAGGAGGATAAGCAAAAGGTAAAGGAAACAATAACTAGACAGACTGAAGGCACCAAGAACATAAGCAGAGACTTAAGCTAAACTCCGGCAAGAAACCAAGGCATGACCAGGGCAGGAACACGGGCAGAGAACAAGGCAAGGAAACTCACAAAGACACAGACACAAAGAGACCACATGAGCCCCACCGGACTTGCTAACAAACAAGATCAGAAACCACACAGCAACAGACTACAATAAGACACAACATAACACAACAAGGATCAGGCAGGGAGTGAGAGGAGAAGCAGACTTATAAACCCACAGGTGGAAGGGGATTAGCAGAGGAAGCCCAACCCCGCTGCACATTGTGAAAATAAAGGAAGGGAAGATGTGGCCGCCGCCCTCTATAGAGCTACAAGGAATAGGGCAGCAGCCAAGATGGAGGAGCAGCATGGCCAGCAAGAGAAAGCCGCACAGCAATCACAGGTGAGTAAGCAGCGACTACAGGAGCGCTCACAGCGACACTGCAACAGGAACCAGATCTGCGATAGGAACATAGGTACGACTGCGGTTCGCAGCAGAGGCCGCAGCGTAAGTACAAGAACGTGGCACGGACCGTGACAGTACCCCCCTCCTTAAGCCCCCTCCTCCTCCTCCAATCCACAAAATGGAAATTCCACCTAGGTCAGGGGACCGAAACAATCCGGGGGCAACCCCAAAACCAACTAAAGGCTGCACAGCCAGTACCGGGAATACCTAGGAAAAGGAGGTGCACAGGAGGAACAAACGGGGCACTAGGCAAAATGGGAGGGGAGCTCAGGGCGAGACCGTAAGCCACGGGGACTCAGAAGGCTCAGGGCGAGACCGTAAGCCACGGGGACTCAGAAGGCTCAGGGCGAGACCGTAAGCCACGGGGACTCAGAAGGCTCAGGGCGAGACCGTAAGCCACGGGGGACTCATAAGGCTTAGGGCGAGACCGAAAGCCACGGGGTCGCAGAAGGGGCGGGGCGAGACCTTAACCCACGGGGACTCAGAAGGCTCAGGGCGAGACCGTAAGCCACGGGAAGTCAGAAGGCTCAGGGCGAGACCGTAAGCCACGGGGACTCAGAAGGCTCAGGGCTGGACCATGAGCTAGGCCAAACGGATACTCTGGGCTGGACCATGAGCTAGGCCAAACGGATGCTCTGGGCTGGACCATGAGCTAGGCCAAACGGATGCTCTGGGCTGGACCATGAGCTAGGCCAAACGGATGCTCTGGGCTGGACCATGAGCTAGGCCAAACGGATCCTCTGGGATGGACCATGAGCTAGGCCAAACGGATGCTCTGGGCTAGACCATGAGCTAGGCCAAACGGATGCTCTGGGCTGGACCATGAGCTAGGCCAAACGGATGCTCTGGGCTGGACCATGAGCTAGGCCAAACGGATGCTCTGGGCTGGACCATGAGCTAGGCCAAATGGATGCTCTGGGCTGGACCATGAGCTAGCAGCTCCCAAACACCAAAAGACCTGCCAAAAAAGTAAAGAAAAAACACTCCCACACACAAAAAGAGACAGCCACAAACAAGACCTGCACATAAACCAAGAAACAGAGGGCAAACAGAGGGCAAAATGTCAGCGGAGTCCATGGCCTGATCCTACTGTAACGGGTGAGCGGGGAAAGCGGGTAGTGGACCCACTGGACCACTGCCGGGCTTGCTCCGAGGGGGCGTAACCAAGTGGCCATCGGGCATGTGCATCTTCACAGAGCCTTTGATGGTAAGGTTGACTGACCCCCAACAGCCACAACGTGCTACCTCAGAGCAGTCCCCGGCAGTGGCAGCTGACCAGAAATGCCAGAAGTGCTAAAGCTAGGCACCAACAGAATGGAAACAGAGACAAAGCAGACCAGATATGGATATGTGCAGGTACAAACAAAGACAGGACAAAACAGATGCCAAACAGGAGGATAAGCAAAAGGTAAAGGAAACAATAAATAGACAGACTGCAGGCACCAAGAACATAAGCAGAGACTTAAGCTAAACTCGGGCAAGAAACCAAGGCATGACCAGGGCAGGAACACGGGCAGAGAAAAAGGCAAGGAAACTCACAAAGACACAGACACAAAGAGACCACATGAGCACACCGGACTGCTAACAACCAAGATCAGAAACCACCCAGCAACAGACTACAATAAGACACAACATAACACAACAAGGATCAGGCAGGGAGTGAGGAGAAGCAGACTTATAAACCCACAGGTGGAAGGGGATTGGCAGAGGAAGCCCAACCCCGCTGCACATTGTGAAAATAAAGGAAGGGAAGATGTGGCCGCCGCCCTCTATAGAGCTACAAGGAATAGGGCAGCAGCCAAGATGGAGGAGCAGCATGGCCAGCAAGAGAAAGCCGCACAGCAATCACAGGTGAGTAAGCAGCGGCTACAGGAGCGCTCACAGCGACACTGCAACAGGAACCAGATCTGCGATAGGAACATAGGTACGACTGCGGTTCGCAGCAGAGGCCGCAGCGTAAGGACAAGAACGTGGCACGGACCGTGACAGTACCCCCCTCCTTAAGCCCCCCTCCTCCTCCTCCCAAACCACAAAATGGAAATTCCACCTAGGTCAGGGGACCGATACAATCTGGGGGCAACCCCAAAACAAACTACAGGCTGCACAGCCAGTACCGGGAATACCTAGGAAATGGAGGTGCACAGGAGGAACAACCGGGGCACTAGGCAACATGGGAGGGGAGCCCAGGGCGAGACCGTAAGCCACGGGGACTCAGAAGGCTCAGGGCGAGACCGTAAGCCACGGGGACTCAGAAGGCTCAGGGCGAGACCGTAAGCCACGGGGACTCAGAAGGCTCAGGGCGAGACCGTAAGCCACGGGGACTCAGAAGGCTCAGGGCGAGACCGTAAGCCACGGGGACTCAGAAGGCTCAGGGCGAGACCGTAAGCCACGGGGACTCAGAAGGCTCAGGGCGAGACCGTAAGCCACGGGGACTCAGAAGGCTCAGGGCTGGACCATGAGCTAGGCCAAACGGATGCTCTGGGCTGGACCATGAGCTAGGCCAAACGGATGCTCTGGGCTGGACCATGAGCTAGGCCAAACGGATGCTCTGGGCTGGACCATGAGTTAGGTCAAAACGGATGCTCTGGGCTGGACCATGAGCTAGGCCAACGGATCCTCTGGGCTGGACCATGGGAAACTAGGCCAAACGGATCCTCTGGGCTGGACATGAGCTAGGCCAAATGGATGCTCTGGGCTGGACCATGAGCTAGGCCAATCGGATGCTCTGGGCTGGACCATGAGCTAGGCCAAACGGATGATCTGGGCTGGACCATGAGCTAGGCCAAACGGATGCTCTGGGCTGGACCATGAGCTAGGCCAAACGGATGCTCTGGGCTGGACCATGAGCTAGGCCAAACGGATGCTCTGGGTTGGACCATGAGCTAGCAGCTTCCAAACACCAAAAGACCTGCCAAAAAAGTAAAGAAAAAACACTCACACACACAAAAAGAGACAGCCACAAACAAGACCTGCACATAAACCAAGAAACAGAGGGCAAACAGAGGGCAAAATGTCAGCGGAGTCCATGGCCTGATCCTACTGTAACGGGTGAGCGGGGAAAGCGGGTAGTGGACCCACTGGATCACTGCCGGGCTTGCTCTGAGGGGGTGTAACCAAGTGGCCATCGGGCATGTGCATCTTCACAGAGCCTTTGATGGTAAGGTTGACTGACCCCCAACAGCCACAACGTGCTACCTCAGAGCAGTCCCCGGCAGTGGCAGCTGACCAGAAATGCCAGAAGTGCTAAAGCTAGGCACCAACAGAATGGAAACAGAGACAAAGCAGACCAGATATGGATATGTGCAAGTACAAACAAAGACAGGACAAAACAGATGCCAAACAGGAGGATAAGCAAAAGGTAAAGGAAACAATAAATAGACAGACTGCAGGCACCAAGAACATAAGCAGAGACTTAAGCTAAACTCCGGCAAGAAACCAAGGCATGACCAGGGCAGGAACACGGACAGAGAACAAGGCAAGGAAACTCACAAAGACACAGACACAAAGAGACCACATGAGCACACCGGACTGCTAACAAACAAGATCAGAAACCACACAGCAACAGACTACAATAAGACACAACATAACACAACAAGGATCAGGCAGGGAGTGAGAGGAGAAGCAGGCTTATAAACCCACAGGTGGAAGGGGATTGGCAGAGGAAGCCCAACCCCGCTGCACACTGTGGAAATAAAGGAAGGGAAGATGTGGCCGCCGCCCTCTATAGAGCTACAAGGAATAGGGCAGCAGCCAAGATGGAGGAGCAGCATGGCCAGCAAGAGAAAGCCGCACAGTAATCACAGGTGAGTAAGCAGTGGCTACAGGAGCGCTCACAGCGACACTGCAACAGGAACCAGATCTGCGATAGGAACATAGGTACGACTGCAGTTCGCAGCAGAGGCCGCAGCGTAAGGACAGGAACGTGGCACGGACCGTGACAAGGTGTGAAGAAAGATGGAAATCTACAAGTTCATAGAAAGATTAACTCATTATCCTTTCATGTAGTCTTCTTGTCTTTGACCTGTTCATCTAGACTATTTTTTATCGAGGGGTGTCTATAGAAGAATAGAACGATCATTATGTCATTATTTACTATCTGTAATGAGACTACATGTAGATAACTATTTTTTACAGTAGCTACAAAATATTATCTCTTTACTATCACAGCTTGAGAAGTTCAAGATCTATGTAATTTTTAATTCCATAGAACTGACAATAAAAAGAAAACTTCCAAAAATTATTTTTTTTTACAGAAATATTGATTTTAACAAAAATACCCCTCTCTGATGGTAGCGTCCCTTTAATCATGCCATGGTTCTTCCAAAACAAATTGATGTTTGTACTAGGATTATGGATCAATGGTACATTTTTTGACTGTGTTGGACAGCAGGCTTTTAATTTTTACTAATAATTAAAAGATATAAATAATAGCGCCATATATCAAAGAACCAACAAAGTAGCGCTAGATAGTAGAAAAACCACTTGTTATTCCTTACAAAAAAGGTATAATGTTATTACTTCTATATGAGCCCCATCAACCTCAGTTGCCTATGGCCCCTGAAAATTTCTGAAGGCCATAATGCAGCCACATCTGCATGAAAGCTACAACATTGAGAATCTAGGGGTATGTCCACATGATGAGTAAAATTTAGTCATCCGATTCTACCACTGAAAAGTGTATTGCATGGTATTACAATCGGAAATAAGTCCCATTCATTTTTATGTGGTTTTGGTTGCCCCCTTAAAAAGCACATATAAATGTTTGGGGTGCGTTTTACACAAGATATTTTTTCCATACCCATTAATAGCAATAGTAAATTCCCAAGCTCTTTTCGTGTGTTATATGACCATAGAAAGAACATGTATTACGTTTTTTATGGTGGAAATCCAACTGTCAAAAATATGCGTTGTATGAACAACAATGCATATTTTCTACTGAAGTCAATGGGAATGGTCCATCTTTGGCTTTGGAATCTGCATGGATTCCAACTTGAAATACTTGTCTTCTGGACATAGCCTAAGAGGTTCTATTGAGCCTAACAAGATCACAACTTAGAACCTTGATTTTGTAGCCATAGTCTAAACATTAAAATGAACATACATTTTGGTCATCATTCAGTCAATGCTATTTGAGCATTTGTGCAGCCACACTAGTGTAAACTCCGATGTCTGTGAATTCCAGACAACCCACAAAGAAAAGGGAAGTGGTTGACAATCGATCTTGCCTATTTGATCTACTTTGTTCATTGAGCACTGTGTATACAATACAAACAGCGCCAATGCCACGTCCACTATTATGACCAGAGATTAACTAACATTAAATCAGCAGTTACTGTGTTATGCAAACAGATATAGTGATACTATGTAGTAAAACAAATATGTCTATATAACCTCTTATCAGTCAGCATGTTTACTTATTTTATAACTGCACTTAAAAATGGGTAATAAAGATACAGTGAGAAGAAAGAGACCGTCCATTGAAGACTGAAAATTTCAGCAAATCCACTTGCTGCCCGTCATTTTGCTCTTACATAAATGTTGTGACAAGCCCTTTTGAAGTATGCTCAAACTACATTTATATACAATGATAAGTCCATAATCACTTAAAAGTTCCCATAGACGTCACTATGAGTTGCTTTGGCAGTTTCTTCATCTTTGCTATCACAGCTTTCTGTAACCGATCAGCCACCCACTTCACTAAATGTGTCCCTTTTTAGAATACTTTCCCACATTTCATCCAGATTAATGCAAGGCTCATTCTGTTTATAGAGATACCACTTGAAAAAACTTGTGGGGTTTCACAAAGACCATTCAAGTTTCTTATTGGATCAAACCTCAAAGACTTTGTTGACATCAGAATTTTATTTTGACCACGTGGAGTTGGTTTCTGTTTTTTCCTCTCTTTCCAGATTAGAACATGTATAAACCAAGTGTCTATTAAACTTTTATGTTTCTTTGTAGCTTTGATAGTTTACAGACTCCATGTTAATAGATTGCCCTCCCATTCATTCTAGCCCTGGAATTATATATTTTAATTTGAATGATAATTCTATTTTAAAGACTTAATTAAGAACACATTGAAAGAAAGAAAAAAAAAATATTTTGGTTATTTTTTTTATTCTGTTACACAGATGATACACAACTATTTTTTGCAAACATCTGTAAATCATTATGGGATGGCATTTTATGATGCATTTCCTTTACCTTCATCTAGGATTTTCTCAAGAAAATGTATGATAATCCAACTTCAGGAAAAAAAAAGATTGACTTCTCTTTATAGAACAGAAATCGTTCTCCATTATGTTTAATTGTATTATAGGATGATTAAAGGCAATCTGCCCACATTAATTTCAGTGACGCCTAAGAAAGTCTTTCCACACCCTTCATTGTTATCACCCATCTAAGCTCATTATTTTTGTACATTTTTTACAAACATTTTATTCAGTAAGATCCTATTTTCTTACTTAGAAAAGTAAGAATTTAGACTTGTAGTAAATTACTGGTATTGAGATATCAAAGTGTATCAAAGTTTAAGCCCTAATCATTTCCAAAAATATTCAACATTACAGCTTCTAAGTCGTACTAAATCATATGCACATTTTTATGTATACAAGTAAATCACAGAAGACCGCCAACTGTTGAAACCTGCTCCACCCCTGCAAAATGTAAGCTGTTATTCTTTCATCTTATCAGTTATTAAATACCTGAATTCTAGCCCCAGACAGAATCACACCTTTAACCTGCTTAAAAATTAACTAATAATATTTGTTAGTGTTTTTCAAAATTCGGATAATTCCGCCTCAAAGCTTTTAATGAATGATCAATGGCAACTTAGAAAGCTATAAAACAATGTAATAGCACTTGGCTTTCTCTGCTCTTAAAATATGGATTTATAAAGTCTGTATTATATCATTTATTACATTATTTTATTGTATTGTTCCATTCTATGCCTTTGCTAAAAATGTAATTTTTGTTTTACGAATATGGAATAATCAAGATTTGGAAGAGTAATGTGAACCAAGCAGCTTATAAAAATAGGAAAAAAAACATATGAAATTCAAGCACAGAGCCCTTTAAATGAAACAGAAGGATTACAAAAAGTGATAATTACAGCTTAAGAAAAACAAAAGTTAGAGAAGATGATTGACATTTGGAAATTGTCTGCTGAAATTTAATACAGTTGAAGGATAAAAGACTCACAATCAAACGCACCGTAATCCTGATTTTTGCAAATATTGTGTCATATGCAATTTTTAATGTTTTAGTACTACAATACTAAATATTAATAGTGGAAGACAAAAATGTATTGTATATTTTTTTAACAAACAATTTAATAAGATTGAGATAAAGATTGTTAAGTATTATGTATATTTACAATTGAAATCAGAAGTTTACATACACTGTCATGATTGTGACTGACACACCCCCGGCTGTTGGCTCTGGTCGCCGGTCACGGATGTTGCGGCGAAAACCATGGTTTCTGACAGAACGCCTTAATTTGTATTTTTTAGTGTGAACTTGGTCTTCCTCCCTGCATTCATGATTGATTCCTGGCCAACGCCGTGGTCAGGAATCTTTCAGCACTCCACTGGTTAAGCTTGCTCCTTGTTTGTTTCTGTTTATTGACAGCCCTTTGCTCCTATCAGGTTTTCTGTTACTTCCACCTACATTAGCTTCATCCTTTTGGTTTCTGACAGGTATTTAAGGGCTGTTATACCTCTTCCCCTTGCCTGCTATAGGTATTTGCTCCCTGTAGTACGCCTGTGTTTTGCCTGCTCCTCTTTATTGTTACCTGACCTTTGGCTTTGCTTCTGACTATCCTTCTGCCTCCTGTATCTGTACTGCTTCTCCCGGCTGTTACCTGACCTTTGGCTTGTACCCCGTTTCTCCCTTTTGCCTCACTACTTTGTACCGCGCTGCCCGCCCAGTTGCTAACTCGGACCGTCCGACTACAGCTTTTGTGTTCTTTGTTTGTTTGTCTCTGTCTGTGCACTCTGCTCGGTGTAGCCTTGAGTCTTCTGGTTGGAGACATGTCCTGTGGTCTGATGAAACTAAAATTGAACTGTTTAGCAACAATGACCATTGTTACGTTTGGAGGAAAAAGGCAGAATCTTGGAGGCCTAAGAACACCATCCCAACTGTGAAACACGGGGTTGGCAGCATCATGTTTAGGATTCTTTTGCTGCAGGAGGAACTGTTGCACTTCACAAAATAGATGGCATCTTGAGGAAAGAAGATTATGTAGCAATACTGAAGCAACATCTCAAGACATCAGCCAGAAAGTTAAAGCTTGGACGGAAATGGGTCCAAATGGACAATGACCCGAAGCATACTGCCAAACTAGTTAACAAGTGGCTTAAGGATAACCAAGTCAATGTTCTGGAGTGGCTATCACAAATAAATTTGTGGGCGAAGCTGAAAAGGCAGGTGCGAGCAGGGTGACCTACAAACATTTCTCAGTTACACCAGCTCTGTCAGGAGGAATGGGCCCAGATTTCTACCAACTATTGTGAGAAACTTGTGGGAGAATATCCAAAATGTTTGACCCAAGTCATACAGTTTTAGGCAATGTTACCAAATAATAATGAAATGTATGTAAACTTTTGACTTTGCAAAAAGTAATAAAAATGCCTTAAAATTCTCTCTCTCATTATTCTGGCATTTGTCAAATATAAATAATTGTTGTAATCCTAATTGACCTAAAACGGTAACGTTTATTCTGATTTCATGTCAGATAGTGAGAAAAACACGCATGTGTATCTTTTTATAGAGTGTAAGTAAACTTCCGGTTTCAACTATAAATGTAGGTCAATTTGGGATAACCTCTGCTACACTGCTTCTGCAAATTCTCCTGCTATCCTGGTCTTTTTGAAATAATGAAACTGGTACGTCTTCGAGTAGCTGTCCACGATCAGAAAAACGCAGCTGCTCTTTAAAAAAAAAAAAAAAAAAATGCAGCACCAGTCTGCAGGCTTTGTTTGGTTTTCAGCTCATTCTCATCTATTTCATGAAAATGAGCTGCAAACAGAAACAACCTGTGGACAGGTGTGGCACTGTTTCTACAACAAAATATCCAATAGAAGAGTAAGGTGAATGATGAACCCAACCACTTCCTTTCTGTTTCTCTCTTCTCCTGCTTTGTCAGGCTATGGTTTTAGCTAGTGTCTTCCTCTTTGCACTGCTCTAGTCATACTGCTGCTGTCGGGAGATGAAAACCCTGTGCTGAACAACTGGCAGATAATTTGTTGATGTTTCCTGAAAAAGGCCTGGTTTGTTTTAGGTGCACTATTTTTGCTACTTGCCTAAAGGCTTAGGGCCACATGTATGAAAACTGTCTGGGTCTAAAACTCACTTTGTTGCCTATAGCAAACAATCAGAGCGCCCCTCTCATTTTTCTGATTGGTTGCTATGGGCAACAAAGAAAGTCTTAGACCTGGACATTTTTCATACATGTGACCCTTAGTATTTTGCAGTATCATGATCCTTGATCTCCTGATAGTTCTCGCTTGGAGGCACAAACCTAATTAAATACAAGAGCATGATATTGCACAGTCTCTGCACTTGCACAAGTGCTACTTACTTGATGTTACACTCTTGCACCAAAAGTCCTCAGACCCAATGGTTTTCTATCTCCAGTTGCTCTCCCTTTAACACATTCAGGTCTTATCTCCTGTGTGCCAGAGGCTCTCACATTACTTGTTGGTAGGCACACTCCTATACTTGTGTTTTGGATTCAGGTTAAAGTTATATTCACACACACCACCTGTTTGAGAGTCATTAGTGGGAATCTTACATCACTTCCTATGTCCATGGCCCAATTAGCAGTCTCATGTGTCATTTATTCTCCTGTGTTGGTCATCGAACTCAGATTTTTGTTACTCAGCTTAGCACAGTTACAACCACCATAAGGTTTATTTATTTATTTTATTCCTTTATATAGCGCCGTTATATTCCACAGCGCTGTACAGAGATTGCCATGATTCACACTGGTCCCGGACCCCATTGGAGCTCACAGCCTAAATTCTAGATTAACCTATCATGATTAGAGATGGGCGAATCGATTCTAACAAAGTGGAATTTGTTTAGAATTTCAGGAAAACTTCGATTCTGAACGAAGTCGAAGTTTGGGGTGATTCGTGGGAACGAAGCGCGTTTTTAATTGATAAAATGGCTGCGAGCACATGACGTTACATGGGGCAAAGAACTCTGGGAGGAAGAAAGGAGGACCCTCAATGGCATGTGCAGAGATGAAGCCAATCAGAGACCGGCGGGATTCTGTGATGTCACCGCACTATATAAGTCCGGGCGCGACCCTGGCAGTTCACACTGCTCTCACTGCGCTGTGTAGCTGCTGCTGCTGCTGAGATCTCACACTAAAGAACTAACTTTTATACAGCGATTTTTTTGGGGGGTGTCACAGCTTGTCTCAGAGACTGCTTCTCTTACATTTTGATTTGGTGGGGTATTGGAATTGAAGTCCAGTGTGCATCCAATTCAGCTGCATATACATTTTAATACTATCTGCTCAGTTCTTGAGCACATTAAATATCCAAGGGTTATCTAAGCCTGTTGATGTTGTATTCAGTTAAAGATACAGTGTTTTTTACAATCCAAATACCACTTAATTTTTTGGCTGCTCATTTCTTTTGCGAAATTTAGATCCAAGGGTTAATTAAGCGTTTTTCTGCTGTTGTGGTCACTAAAAGAAACGGTGTTTTTCAACGACAAAGAAGAAATTTTGCCTGTGGCATTATTCATATCCGAAGGTTAATTAAGCATTTTTCTGCTGTTGTGCTCAGTAAAATACAAGTCGTTTTATCACGCTACATAGCTGGTAATTTTCGGCACCTCATTTCATTTGCGCAATTTAGATCCAAGGGTTAAGTAAGTTTTTCTGCTGTTGTGGTCAGTAAAAGAAATGGTGTTTTTCAATGTCAAAGAAGAAATTTTGCCTGTAGCATAATTCATATCCGAAGGTTAATTACGTGTTTCTCCGCTGTTGCGCTCAGTAAAATACATGTCGTTGTAACACGCTACATAGCTGGTAATTTTTGGCACCTCATTTCATTTGCGCAATTTAGATCCAAGGGTTAGGTAAGCTTTTTTCTGCTGTTGTTCTCAGTAAAATGTACGTCGTTGTAACTAGAGATGGGCGAATTGATTCTAACGAAAAGGAATTTGTTTAGAATTTCAGGAAAACTTCGGTTCTGAACGAAGTCGAAGTTTGGGGGACTTCGCGTGAACAAAGTTGCTTTTGATTGATAAAATGGCTGCGAGCACATGGCGTTACATGGGCAATGAACTCTGGGAGAAGAAGGGCATAGCCTACATGACATTGTGCAAAGATGAAGCCAATCAGAGACCGCGGGATTGTACTGTGACTCACCGCACTATATAAAGTCCGGGCGTGACGCTGGCAGCTCAAACCGCATATCACTGTACTGATCAGGAAGGGAGCCTGCGCGGCTGCTTATGATATCTCTTTAGTAAAGAACTCATTTTTATACAGTGATTTTTTGGGGGGTGTCACAGCTTGTCCTCAGAAACTTGCTTCTCTTAACGTTCTATTTCTGATTTTGTGGGGTATTGGATCTGAAGTCCAGTGTGCTCCAGTGCAGCTGCATAAACATTTTAATGCTATATGCTCAACAGCAAATTGAATATCCAAGGTTATCTAAGCCTGTTCCTGTTGTATTCATTTAAAGAAACAGCGTTCTTACAATACAAATACTACTTCATTTTTGGTTGCTCAATTCTTTTGCGCAATTTACATCCAGGGGTTAATTAAGCGTTGTTCTGCTGTTGTGGTGACTAAAAGAAACCGTCTTTTTCACCGCCAAAAAAGACATTTTTCCTCTAGCATAATTCATAACTGAAGTTTAATTTCAAGTTTTTCTCTTGTTGTGTAGCGTAAAATACACGCCATTGTAAAACCCTACAAAGCTGGTAGTTTTTGGTTGCTCAATTCTTTTGCACAATTTACATCCAGTGGTTAATTAAGCGTTGTTTTGCTGTTGTGGTGACAAAAATAAACCGTATTGTTCACCGCCAAAAAATACATTTTTCCTGTAGAATAATTCATAACCGATGGTTAATTTCTAGTTTTTCTCTTGTTGTGTTGCGTTAAATACACGCCATTGTAACACGCTACAAGGCTGGTAGTTTTTGGCTGCTCAATTCTTTTGCGCAATTTACATCCAGGGTTTAATTAAGCATTGTTCTGCTGTTGTGGTGACTAAAAGAAACCGTCTTTTTCACCGCCAAAAAAAGACATTTTTCCTCTAGCATAATTCATAACCGAAGATTAATTACAAGTTTTTCTCTTGTTGTGTAGCATAAAATACACGCCATTGTAACACGCTACAAAGCTAGTAGTTTGTGGCTGCTCAATTCTTTTGCGCAACTTACATCCAGGGGTTAATTAAGCGTTGTTCTGCTGCTGTGGTCACTAAAAGAAACTGTCTTTTTCACCGCCAAAAAAGACATTTTTTCCTGTAGCAAAATTTTTCATAAACTAAAGGGTTTAAAATTACAATTTTTTTTCTCTTGGGTGTAGCAAAAAATACACGCCATTTAACACCGCTACAAACCCTGGTAGTTTTTTTGGCTGTTTAAATTTCTTTTGCGAAATTTTTTAAAACCCGGGGGTTTAATTAAGCTTGTTCGGGCTTTTTGGGGTTCACTAAAAAAAAACCCGGGTTTTTTTTCCCCGGCCAAAAAATATTTTTTAAACCCGGGAAACAAAAAATTCATAACCAAAGGGGTTTTAATTACCTTTTTTTTCTTTTGTTGTGAAACTTTAAAATACATGCCTGATTTAAAAACGCTACGAAGTTTGGTATTTTTTTGGCTCCCTAAATTTCCCTTTTGCCAAAATTTACATCCGGGGTTTAAAAACCCCGTTGTTCTGCGTTTTGGTAAACTAAAAGAAAACCGCCCCTTTTTTCACCGCCAAAAAATACTTTTTTTCCCCTGTACAAGTTTCAAAAACCCCAAGGGTTAATTACAAGTTTTTTCTCTTTTTTGGTACCCCTTTTAAAATACACCCTTTTGCAACAGGGCACAAAGCTGGAATTTTTTGGTTTCCCCAATTTAATTTTGCGAAAATTTACTTTCCCAACTTTTAAACAAAATTTTTTTTTCTGCATTTGAAACTCAGAAAAAGAAACTTTTTTTTTTTCACCGCCACAGAAAAAATTTCCCTGTAGCAAAAATTCATATCCAAGGTTAATTAAGCCGTTTGTTTTTTTAATTCATAAAACACGATTTTTTAAAATTTGGGCCCAAACAAGAAAAATTTTTCCTGCTCTTTTTGTGGAGCCCAATTTATTTTCCAAAGGGGTTACCCAAGTTTTCTTAGTGGGTTTCATTTTGGAGTCAAATCCCAGGGTGTTTATTTTTTTAAATTACAGATATCTTCATCAAACGGGCCCCGGGTACTTTTTTAAGAACAAACAGAATGCAACAAAAAGGGGGCGGGGCTCTTCACCTGCAAATTGGAAAGGGGCACAAACTTTCCCCTTTGGGAGCGGGGCCCCAGGCACACACAGAAAGGGGGCCCGTGCGGGGGGGTCCCCCGGTTTAGGCCACAACGGGCCGCGGCCCCATTTTAGGGGCCGTGTGTTTTTTTCAGAAACCCCAATGTTCTTGTTTGGGTTGACAAAGGTTAAACAATTTCCTCCCAGGGGGACATCGGCCCAACCCCACCCAAAGGGATTTGGGTGGGGATGGGCCAGACAAAACCCCTTGATTGGAAAGGCCCGCGAGCGGGCCCAACCCCCCTCACCTGTCCCTCAACCCGCCTCTTTTCCCACCCGGGGTTTCCCCACCCAGAAGTTCTACAAATGTGGTCGGGGCCCCAAAGCGCCACTATATAGAAGGGGAAAGAAAAATTTTTAGGGGGAAAGCAGCAGCAAATTTGGGCATTAAGAAATGGGGCCAATACCCCTGCTTCTTACAGAGGGGGCAAAAATAGATTTTTTGGAAAAGGGGCCCTTTGGGAGTTTCATGTTGTGGGGGATCAGCCTCGCATACCAAAAACCGGTGATGAGGACACATTGACGACAAAAACAAAAATTGAGATGAAGTAGCCGACCACCCCTTGGGGACCCCCGGGTTTTGAAAAAAGGGCTTCATCATTTTCGGGAAAAGAGGGGCACTTTCGGCAGGCAGCGGCGCACCAGCAAGGGTTTGGGGTTTGTTCCAAAGACCCGCAGGGTAGCAGCAGTGTGAGGTCGGGACCAAGCGGCCCCCGGGGTAAAAACCCCGGTTTTCGCAGGCCCCAAGAAAGTAGGGGCACAGGGGCTCAAAAGGGCCCAACGGCGGAAAATTAGCCCAACCGGGTGGCGGAGCGTTGGGGGGGTAAAATCAGATACTCACCGGTGTGGCATTTTCTTTGCTAAGACCCGGAGGACCGAATGGGGGAAAAAATGTAAAAACATCATTTGGGCAGAAAGTAAAAGTTTTGGCCAGGGACAAAACTTGGGGAAACCACGGGGCCCTGCGAAAACAAAATGCAGCGTCCCACCCGGGTGGCCGGGGAAAAACCTTTGGCTCAATGTGGTGGCCCAAACCGGCCCCCCCGGCAAGACAGAAAGCGCCCCAGTGGCACGCATGCCATTGAAACCATCAAGGTCCACCACCCGCAAAAAGGGACCCTTTTTTCTCTTTCCCCAAAAACACCCCCGGTCCAAATGCTCCTGCTACTTGCTACTCTTTGGCCCAAACCCGGCGTTCACCCGAGGCGATTGCAAAGAGAAAAACGGGAAAAGGGCGTCCAAACCCAAACCTAAGGTGCGCCGCTAAACCAAAGCCCTGCCCAAAGGGTTGTTGGTACTGCATTCCCCCCCCTTTTCCAAATGGGGGAACCGCACCATTAAATTAGAAACAAAAGGGCCCTTTTTGCCAACCGAGATGGAGAGTTCCAAGCCTAATTTTTTTTTCCCAAAAAAGGCACCCCCACATTTCCCTAAATATTAGAACAAAAGGGGGGGCCCAAACCCCTGGGGTTTAAACGGTTTTTTTCCGACGCGGACTCGGGAGCTGTAACTAGGGTTTGGGGGGCCAGTACGTCCTTTAGGGCCCCCTTTGGGGGTGAAAGTTTTTTCCTTTCCCCCCCCGGGGCACCCCAAACAATTTGGGGAAAAGGGAGACCGGGCTTTCTCCCCCAAACTTTTCAACCTGAAGCTCCTGCGCCAATTTTCCCGCCCCCCCTCCCCCAAACCCCCCACCCCCAAATCCCCAACCCCCCAAAAAGTACTGCTCCATCATCCCAAACATGTTTAGGGCCCCGCGGGGGCCCCAGGGCATTCACCCCCCTGGTTTCCCCTCGCGAAAAGTCACAAAAGGGGGGGAAACGCTCCCGCGCCCATGCAGCAAAAAAATCGATGTTGGGCTTTCCCCACGCCCAACTGAAAATGGGAAAAACCAGGGTGACGGACAATCCCGGTAACATGGTGTTTGCCTGAAACCAAAGGGGGGGATTTCCCCATGGCCCCGCGGGCCGAAATGTGTTCAATCTGGTTTTTAAAAGGGTTTTCCTTTAACCCCTTTTCCCCCGGGAACCCCTTTCAAAGATTCTGAAAAGGGGCCAGGAAACTGTGCATGCACTTAAATTCCATTCCCCTACAAAGCCAGGAACACCCCTCATTTTCCCGGGCGGCAGAAGGGCCTCCCCCAAACACACTTTTGTATGCAAATTTTTTTCCCACCCTTTGGGAAAATTCCAGCCTACCAAGTTGGACCCCCTGAAATGAACAGAGAGAGCCTTTAAAACTTTTTTTTTAAAATGATCCAGGCAGACTGGGAATTACTCCCCTGTGAAACTTTGATGTCACCCAGGGGCCACCCCATGCGTGAAAAACCTGCCGTTTTTTTTTAGGATATTGGGGGGGGGGGCCCACTTTAAATTTTTTTCAGTCGCCGGACAAACGGATGAATAACGCTTTTCCCCTGCTTCAACCCCCGGGAACCCATATGCTAAAAAATCTTTTGGGCGGGGGAACGGAAACCCGGGGGCGACAAAAACCGCCCCCACTTAGCCTTTGGGGACTAAAAAAAGGAGGGGGAGGACATTTTAGGTAAAAAGCTTTGCCCTGGTGAAATGAGTGGATTTTCTACCCAGGTGACAAGAGAGGGGGGAGCAGGGGGCACGGGGGAGGTAAGGGAGATGAGGAAAGATTGGGCAGTTTGACCCCCAAGCACCATGGCAGAAAAACAGTGGGGGAAGGAGGCGGGGAACCCCTCGGGCACTTGTCCCAATGACCCGCAAAATCCTAAATTTCCTGACAAATTGAAGCCAAAATTCCCCAAACCGGCAGAGGGATGCCTTCGCTCCCACCCAATTGGACCCTCGCTACCAGCCCTCAAAATTTGGGGAGCCTTTTTCCCACTTTGAAGGGGGGAAACAAACTAAAATACTATAGGGAAATCCCCCCCAAGTCATTTGGCCCTCCCCCTATGTCGGCAATCGACCCCCCCCTCTACAGGTCTCCCGGGGGGTTTTCCTTCGGCGCCCACGTATTTACGCCTGCGGCTCTGGGGAAGGGGGGGGTTAGGAGCGGGAAAAACCCGCTCCATCCCCAGCAACCAAAATCGGATCACTGATGAGCCGATTCCTTTCACCCCCCTAGGGGAGGAGGCAGTCGCCAAAACAGCCCAGGACCTGGAGAAACCCCTTAAAACCAACATTGGGGGGCCTCTTGGACAGCACTCTGCCACCCCAGTTAGAAGATCCGCTGGACTACTGGGCAGCCAAACTGGATGTGTGGCCGCAACTTGCCGAGTTTGCAGTGGAGAAGCTGTCCTGCCCGGCCAATAGTGTGGCATCAGTGCGGATGTTCAGTGCGGCGGGGGCTATCGTTACCCCAAGGAGAACCCGCTTGTCCATGGGAAATGTGGAACGATGACCTTTTTCAAGATGAATCAGGCGTGGATCGGCCAGGATTTCCACACACCAATGCCTTAGGCATCAGACTACATCAGCCATGACGCCTCACCCAAACTGTGAGAAATGAGTCTGGGTTCAAACTACCTGCCTCAGCCACTATTCTGATGCCGCCACCCGCCTGATGCCAAACATCTGCTGACAGTTTCTCCATCTGCCACCAACCATCTTTACCAGGGACTGGTATTGCCACCCACCTCCACACTCTGTCATTGTGCCACTTTATGACCTCATGCTGCTGCTGCTGTTGTTGGTGCCGTGACATCCACACTGTGTCATTGCGCCACTGTCTGACCTCATGCTGTTGCTCCTGCCGCCGTCACCTCCACTCTCTGTCATTGTGCCAATCTGTGGCCTACTCCAGTTTTTGCCACCTCCAGAATGTCATTGTGCCACTGTCTGACCTCATGCTGCTGCCACCGTCACCTCACTCTCTGTCATTGTGCCACTCTGTGGCCTACTACTGTTTTGCCACCTCCAGAATGTCATTGTGCCCCTGTCTGACCTCATGCTGCTGCTGCTGTGACCTCCACACTCAGTCCTTGTGCCACTTTGTGGCCCACTCCTGTTTTTGCCACCTCCAGAATGTCATTGTGCCACTCTCTGACCTCATGCTGCTGTGGCTGCTGCTGTCACCTCCTCAATCTGTCACTGATGTTGCCACCTGAGACCTCAGCTTGTTTTTTTCCAGCTGGCGCTGCCATGACTTTATCAGGCTGCATTCCCACTTCAGTTTTATGGTCAGTTTTGCCCTCTTAAGCGCCCAGGGAATTTTATAGTGTATCGATTCTAAGAGCGGCGGCAGTCATGTACGTGTCATACTAAAACACAACATTGTATGAAGACCAAACCAAGGTCCCTCTGCATATTTAAGCATGGCACAATGTTCTACAGCACCCTACAGGCTCTGTGCAGCCTGGAAATAGCTGTTTTTTAACGCAATTCGTCCCCAAGTAATTCGGACCAAAACTAATTTTTCGGAGAATTCTGCGATGTCGGCGAACCGAATTTTTGAGAAATTCGCCCACTTCTAATCATGATCTTTTTGGACCTTGGGGGGAAATCTAAGTTCCTGGTGAAAACCCATGCAAACACGTGGAAAATACACAAGCTTCTTGCAAATGTTGTCCTTCGTGGGATTTTAACCCAGGAACTCAGCACAGCTAAGTAACAGAGTAACTGAGCCATTGTGCTGCTGCGCTTTGAAATCTGTTTTGTGCCAGCCTGGTTGCAAAGTACCTACAACCTCGTCATACAATTACACTTTCACCAATCGCCTCTCCCTTATACGGCTCTTGAAGACAACCTAGTTGATTTTCTAAAGACAACAGTGCAGTAAGCTGCACAGAAATCACCACAAATGTAAAAAAAAATCATAAGTGGTAATGTTATCATTTCACACCAGCATTACAATACAGCATTACAACCGAAGGCAATAAGGTTAAGCATCCAATGTAATATTTTACATTTCTCAGTTCCATGACTCTCAGAACCACAACATTTGAACAAGATTTCTGCACAATTCTCTATTCTCTGCAATTTAAACCTTCACAGATACTCACAATATACATGGCCACGCACACCTCAATAATAATTTACACACTACTTACTCTCAATATTAAAAAGATGTTTAACTCAGCAAACAGCTTGCACAGTCAACAAAGGCTCCAACCACATCAAGTTTTACTCTCCATTCATGGTATTTAGGATACAATGATAAATATAGTCCAATGATACCACAGTAGGGCTGTTATAAGGCCATAATGTTCTATAGGACAAACATAGTCCAAATTGGCTTACACTTGCCCTATTTACTAAACACATGCGCTTTCAGCATCGGTTACAAAAGTGTGGTCTGAATAGGACAAATGTTGTCCAATTCTTGCTATTGCTCTGTAGTCCCTGCATGAACATGGCAAAGCACAGTTTCTAGAGATTCTCCAAGCACTTTTATTTCTAAACCAATTGACCGCCCAAGACCACCTCTGTATATGTCTCATGTCGATTCCATAGTCCCCACTCATTATCCTCCTGTATGACTCAGAGCACATACATGGTACACAGTGCATCCCTTCTCCTCTCCAAGACTTTATGGTACCACGTATTACATTAAATAGGCACCTTTAATACTGCATTGAACCTTACCGACCCCATGATCTAACGGGGCAGAACAATCTGTTTTATTAGCAAATCGCTGCTGAAAATAAAAGGATGATTTATGAGCATTTATAACAGTTTACCATCAAATTGTTACTTATGAGATCCCCTACAAAAACTAACCCGAGCTTCAGTTTAAAAAATAAAAACATTAAAGCTGTGAAAAATAGAATAAGAATTTCAAGCAGCCATGCCTTATTTACTGGTAGCATTATTTGGTGATGTGTTGTATGATTTACTCTCAGCTATGTATGTAAACAGACCTTCAAGAAGAGATGTCAGCCTAATAATATATCAGGTAAGATGAAAATGATTTGAAAGGAGCTTTAGAGGCATCAAAGTAAATACATATGGAACAAGCATGATAGTGCATGTTGATTTAGTTGTTGAGAGACACAGGCATTGGACTTTCATATATCCCATTGTGGTGTGGGTCATTCAGGTGACGGAAATTTAATAAATTTCCTTTCCGTATATTTGTCTGTCTTCCACACTTGGTGAGCAAAGCTGCTATACTGCAATATTGTCACAACTTTGCAGCCCCTTTGAAAAGCAAAACTGATTGTTGGAAGTTCAGGTCATTTTTCATTTTGCAAAGTTTAATATTAATAGTATAATATGGACAAAGAAGAACAAAATTTACCATTGGTACAGTAGTTTCTAGCAACTTTATATTACACTGAATAAAGAAAAAAATAATTTTGAGATGCTCCACACGGCATGTGTCATGCACCTCTTTAAAGGATATGTAACGGCAGGAGCAGTAGATCCTCTGGACCACGGCAAGCGGTGATATAGGCTACGCCAGAGAGCGGATTCTAAGTAGGTCCCGGTATTCACCAGAGCCCGCCACAAGGCAAAATGGACTTGCTGCGGCTGGAGTCATACCAGGTCGCTACCTCTAATGTGGCTTGCTTGCGATGGCAGCCGAGATGCAGCGAGGTACCGAATCGTGACACAAACTCGTAGTCGGGGATGGGAAAGCAGGTCAAGGCTGGCGGTGCAGGTTTGTAGTCGTGAAACGTAGCACAGGGTCAAGAACACAACGAGACAGGAACACGCCCTGGAATGCTTTCACTAAGGCACAAGGCACAATAGATCCGGCAGGGAAGTGACAACTGACTTGAGAATATATAGGGTCAGCGCCCGGCAATTAGCCACTTACCAGCTCGCTGGCCCTTTAAATTTCAGAGAGCCAGCGTGCGTGCGACCTAGGGAGCGGGAGCACATGCACCAGCTGGCAGGGGAAGACGGAAGGACAGGAGCGCGGCTGGGTGAGTATTTTCTAACAGGAGAACGAGTGGACCGCGTGGATATGTGGACCGCAGCGCCACTTGTCGTCGGAGCGGAGTGGGGAGTGGAGATACGAGTGCGCCCACAGCCTAACATGCCGGTTGTGGAGCCACTCATAACAAGAAACCTCTGCTTAGAACATTTACAGTTTGCTTGAAGATGAACCATCAAAAGATGAAGCTCCAGCAGCCGAAGAAAGGAATAGTTATTTACTCCACTGACACGTTTATTCAAAATAAGGACACGTTGTCTGAAAACCGTCAGTGTGGAGGCTTGATTGTGCTGTGTGTGCATAGGTTTTAAATCTTTGGATAATTTATATTTTTTTATGGAGTAAGTAACTATTCCTTTCTTTGGCTTCTGGAGCTTCTTCTTTTGATGGTTCATCTTCATATTTTATAAATGGCCTTGCTCGCTGTTGCTACGTGACAGCTGGTATGTTTGAACTTTGACGCCCAGGTGAGCTGGAATTTATATATTCTTCATTTACAGTTTGCTTATTATAATGTGATAGAAGAAGATTGCTATTTGAGTGCAATCTGTGCCATAGAGGTAGACATGGCTTGTGTTTTGGGGCCTGTGAAGTAGATGTAGAAAACTTCCCCCATGGTTAACAGCTCTTCGATATGGCATGTTCTCTTTGAACAACATAAAGATTCAAAAGGCACAAAATGAAGGTCTAATTAAATATCTGTACCCCCTCAACCTTCTTGTTACCAGCCTGGTGTGGAAGATTGTTCAGTGTTATCCCCATAAGTTTCCTTACATTGGTAAGTCCTTATAAAGTATACACAACATGTAATGTATTCCCACTTGACTGTTTCCCCAAAATGGAACAATCAGGGCACAGAAGAGTAGCAGCATTGGACACTGCAAAAGCTTTATCACCACTATAGCACTGCAGAGTGCTATACATCATAACATCAAGGTGGAGATGGTTCCTCCCTAACATGATAAGGATGGAGGGAAAAAAGTGCAAGGTGGTGTTGGCTTGCCACACTGCTTGCATGACGAGCCACAGTGGAGAGGGGTAGGTAATAAAAGGGAAGACAGCAGACAGACGGTAGTGTCTATGTTCAAGAGTAACCCTTGATTTCTGTAAGAAATTTATTGCACAGTTTGGCAGGACGTGGGGGCCAAAGCTGCGTGAAATGCAACCAGATTGACCAGGAATTCCCCACACCACCTGAGAATGCTCTGGACCGCCCTCAACCCATCGGGGCCACAGATTTTGGTGTGGGTTTTGAGCAAACCCACACCTTTTTTGCTCTTGCTGCAGGCTGTATGTTATGCAGGTCTGCTGTTCAACAAACTAATAGACCTGGGAGACTTTTAACTGGGGCCACATTATCAAACATAATCTGAAGTTTAAGCCATTTCAGGGTATCTTCTGTGTATACTCTACTGCTGAAAAAGCCAGAAGTTTGGACTGGAACTCAGTTTGTACATTGCATCCATACTTATTGGCCTGCCTTTTCCTGTTTTATCACATTTAAATTACAGTACAATTTGATTGCTCATATTAGCAGGTGGGACCACCATTATAATAGAGACCACAATCTAGGAATGCAAGTGTAGGGGATAGATAGTACTTGATTGTTCCTTGACTGCTTGTAATAGAAACTGTAATGGTCTCTATTATAATTAGGCCCAATTTCCCTTCACAAACAATCCAACCTTTCCAGAAGGGAAATTCAAATTTCACATGTTGCCGCTCTGGTTTTGTCTACAGATGGAAGAGTGCAGTTTACAGTACTTAGTGTTCTGTAAATGTGATGCACACCTTAATCAACTGTAAACCACAAAAGCACAACCAAATTTCACATTCCCCATACACCGAGATAGCCTCTGTGCCTTCAAATGCCATGGCTGAATTTTTATGCCAGTCCACTATTATTTATGTGACAATAGCTATTTTGCACCATCTCAGGCCCAAATGTGAGTGCCATCTCTGCCACATGCAACATGAGAGTCATGCCACCCTGATCTCCAACAGAAGATAGGAATTAAGGAGATAAACAATCTATGGGGTTTTGTGGAGTTTGAGAGTATTTATTTGGCTCATCTTTATTTGGACACTCCTATTGTAGCAGTACTCATTACCTTAACAGTGACTTAGCAGAGGCAAGGTGGTCCAAGAAACAAGTATTCATTTTGAAGATCTAATAAGTAGAGATGGGCGAATTGATTCTAATGAAGTGGACTTCATTTAGAATTTCAGGAAAACTTCGGTTCTACACGAAGTCGAAGTGTGGGGTGATTCGCGGGAATGAAGCGTGTTTTTAATTGCTAAAATGGCCGCAAGAATATGGCGTTACATGGAGCAAAGAACTCTGGGAGGAAGAAAGGAGTACCCTCGATGACATGGGCAGAGGTGAAGCCAATCAGAGACCGGCGGGATTCTGTGACGTCATCGCCCTATATAAATCCGGACGGGACGCTGGCTGCTCACACTCCTCTCTCTGTGCCGTGCTGCAGCTGCTTCTGCAGAGATCTCACACAAAAGAAATTAGTTTTTAACAGCGATTTTTGGGGGAAGGGGTGTCACAGCTTTTTTCAGAGACTGCTCCTCCGTTATAATTTTGATTCAATTTGTGTGGTATTGTAATTAAAGTCCTATGTGGGTCCAATTCTGCTGCATATACATTTTAATGCCATATTGTCAGTTCTGGAGCACATTGAATATCCAAGAGTTGTCTAAACCTATTTTTGCTTTTGTAGTCAGTAAAAGAAACGGCGTTTTTACAAGCCACATACCAGTTAATTTTTTGCTGATGATCTGTTTAGCGCAAGTTACATCCACGGGTTAATTAAGCGTGTTTGTGCTATTGTAGTCAGTAAAAGAAACGTTGTTTTTAAACGCCAAAGATAAAATTTTTCCTGGTGATTTCTGTAGCATAATTTATATCCGAAGGTTAATTTAGTGTGTTTCTGTTTTGGAGTCAGTACAATACACGGCATTTTAACATGCCACATACCAGTTAATTTTTTCCTTGTGATTTCTGTAGCGCAATTTATATCCAAGGCTTAATTAAGCATGTTTGTGCTTTTGTAGTCAGTAAAAGAAACAGCGTTTTTACAAGGCACATACCAGTTAATTTTTTCCTTGTGATTTCTGTAGCGCAATTTATATCCAAAGATTACCCAAGCCTGTTAGTGGGTTCATTTAAAGTCAAATACAGGGTGTGTATTTATCATATACAGATATCTTCATTAAATAGAGTCTGTAAATTTTTGAACAAACAGTATGTCAGACAGAGAGGTGGCAGGCTCTTCACATGCGAGTGGCAGTGGCACAAACATTCCTGGAGCAGGCACAGGTCGCAGCATAATAAGGGGACATCGCAGCAGGGGTCACTCAGTGAGGCCAGAATTGCCGGTGTCATCTAGGGGCCGTAAGCTGACCAGCAACCCAAGGGTTCTTGATTGGTTGACTAGGTCATCCGCTTCCTCCCAGATGACATCTGACAACCCCAGCCAAGAGTCGGTGGGAACGTCAAACACAACCCTTAGTTGGCATGGCCCGGGAGCGAGTCAGCGTCCCTCACCTGTCCTCAACTTGCCTCTGTCCCATCCGGTTCCCTCAGCCAGAGATCTACTATTTGGTCTGGGCTCAGCGCCACTATACAGCGAGGATGAACAATTTGAGGAGGACAGTCAGCAGCTACTTGGCAGCGAAGAAATGGGGCCAATATCCCCTGCTTCTGGCAGTAGGTGGCAAAGTATAGATGTGGAGTGTGGCATGGGAGGTCATGTTGTGCGGGGTCAGCCTCTGCATACCAAGACCGTTGAGGTGGACAGCAGTGAAGATCCAACAATAATCGATGGTGATGTAACTGACCGCATTTGGGAGCCAGGTGAAGCAAGAGCTTCATCATCGTCAGGAAAAAACAGCATCAGTATGCGTGTCAGGCAGCGGCGCAGCCAGCAAGTGGGTAGTGTGGCCATGAGTCAGCAGGGTAGCAGCAGTGCGAGGTCAGGAGCCAAACGGCCACGGGGTAGAAAACTCGCTTCGCAGGTCCAAGAAAGTAGCGGCACAAGGGCTCAGCGAGGCAGCGGCGGTAGTATTCACTCAGTGCGGAGCGTTGGCGGTAAAATCAGCTACTTGGCAGTTCTTTGCTAAGACACCGGAGGAGTCGTATATGGGTATATGTAGGCTCTGTGGGCAGAAAGTGAAGCGTGGCCAGGGAGCTAACGTTGGCACCACGGCCCTGGGTCAACACATTCAGCGTCACCATCCGATGGCCTGGGAGAAACGTGGCTCAGATGTGGTAGTCCATACTGCCGCCGCAGCAGCAGCAGCGCCCAGTGGCACACATACCATTGCAGCCAGTCAAGGCTCCATCACCTCTGCAGAAGGGAGCTGTTTCTCTTTGCCATCATCTCCTGGTCCAGATGCTCCTGCTCCTCGCTACTCATGGCGCCAGCAGTTGTTCAACGAGGCGATTTCAAAGAGACAACAGTATGCGTCTAACCATCCTAAGGTGCAGCCGCTGATCGTGCTCCTGTCCAAGTTGTTGGTACTGCAGTCCCTCCCTTTCCAAATGGTGGACTCTGCACTATTCAGAGAACCAATGGCTTGTGTCGAGCCAAGGTGGAGAGTTCCAAGCGGTAATTTATTTTCGAAAAAGGCAGTACCAGCCCTTCACAAATATGTAGAACAGAAGGTGGGCCAGTCCTTCAGCTTATCGGTTTGTTCCAAGGTGCACGGCAGCGCGGATGTGTGGAGCTATAACTATGGTCAGGGCCAGTACATGTCCTTTACGGCCCACTGGGTGAATGTGCTTCCTGCTCAGCCACACAAACAACTTGGACAGGAGACGGCGCTTTCTCCTCCACGTTGTCAAACTGCAGCTCCTGCGCCAATGTCCGCCTCTTCCTCCTCCACCACCACCACCATCTCAGCCTCCACAAGTGCTGCTTCGTCATACCACATGTGTAGGGCACAGCGGTGTCACGCAGTTCTATACCTGGCTTGCCTTGGTGAACAAAGTCACACAGGGGAGGAACTGCTCCGGGTCATGCACCAAGAAATCAATGTGTGGCTTTCTCCGCGCCAACTGCAAATCGGAACCATGGTGACAGATAATTGGAGGAACGTGGTGTCCGCGCTGCACCGAGGAGGGATGGTCCATGCGCTCTGCATGGCGCATGTGTTCAATCTGGTTGTGAAAAGGTTCCTGAAGTCTTCCACCGATCTTCTGAAGATTCTAAAAATGGCCAGGAAACTGTGCATGCACTTCATCCATTCCTACAAAGCCAGGCACACCCTCCTCGAGTTGCAGTGGCAGAACGGCCTCTGCCAACATTGGCTGATACGCGATGTTTCCACCCGTTGGATTTCCAGCCTGCACATGTTGGACAGACTGTATGAACAGAGAAAGGCCACTAACGATTTTTTGACAGGACCGGAGTACTCCCTTGTGTAACTTTGATGTCAGCTAGTGGCAGCTCATGCGTGACACCTGCCGTTTGATGAGGCCATTTGAGGAGGCCACATTATTTATCAGTCGCCAGGACTTTGGGATGAATAACGTCATTCCACTGCTTCATGTCCTGGAACAGATGCTGAAAAATCTGTCTGGGCAGGGGACTGGAGACGTGGCGACTACATCTCGCGGCCACATGAGTCCGGTGGGGACTGAACTGGAGGAGGAGGACATTGGAGCAGAAGCATTGTCTGGTGAAATGAGTGGTTTTTCTACCCAGGTGACAGGAGCGGAGGAGCAGGAGCAGCTGGAGGAGGTAGATGGAGATGAGGAAGATGAGGCAGATGACCCGCAAGCACCGTGGCAGTATACAGTGGAGATGGAGGCAGGGAGTCCCACAGAGTCACTTGTGCAGATGGCCCGCAGCATGCTGATTTGCCTGGCTAGTGACAGCCGAATAGTCACCATCCGGCAGAGGGATGTCTTCTGGTCTCACTCTTTTGCCCCTGCTCCCGGTCCAAAAGGGGAGCCTTTTTCCCAGTGCTGAGAGGGGGGGACAAACTCAAATACAAAGAGAAATACCCCGTAGTAGTTGACCGCTGTTATGTGCACATGGTCCTCCTCTGACAGGTCTACGGGGGGGTTCCTCATGCTCAGTACTACTGCTGTGGTGTGGGGAAGGGGAGGGGGGGGGGTGGGCAGTACAAGTCCATCAACAGCAACCTAAGTTGGAAACACGAGAGCAGCTTCTTCACCCCCTAGTGGGAGGGGACTCGCAGCAGCAGCAGGACTTGGGGCAACCCTGAACCAACAGGTGGTGGCCTACTTGGACGCATTCGCCACCCCGTTAGAAGACCCTGGGCTACTGGGGAGCCAAAAATGGGTGTGGGTCGCAACTTCCGAGTTTGAGTGGGAAGTGTCCCCTTTGCAGCCGGTGTGGATTTGAGCGGGTTACAGTGCGGCGGGGTTTATGTTACTCCAAGGAGAACCCGCTTTACCATGGGAAAAGTGGAAGACTGACCTTTGTCAAATGAAAAGAATGGCCAGGATTTCCACACCCCAATGCCTTAGGCGTCGATTACATCAGCCATGGGCCCCCACCAAAATTTGAGAAAGAGTTGGGTTAAACTACCTGCCTCAGCCACTATTCTGATGCCCTCATGCCTATGCCACACATCTGCTGCCTTTCCCATTGCCTACCACCATCTTTTTCCAGGGACTGGATTGCCACCCCCCTCCACACTCTGTCATTGTGCCACTCTCTGACTTCATGCTGCTGCTGCTGTTGTTGCTACTGTGGTCACCTCCACACTCTGTCATTGTGTCACTCTATGACCTCATGCTGCTGTTGCTGGTGCCATGACCTCCACACTGTGTCATTGTGCCACTCTCTGACCTCATGCTGCTGCTGCTGCTGTTGTTGCTACTGCAGTCACCTCCACACACTGTCATTGTGCCACTCTCTGACTTCATGCTGCTGCTGCTGTTGATGCCGTCACCTCCACACTGTGTCATTGTGCCACTCTCTGACCTCATGCTCTTGCTGCTGCCGTGACCTCCACACTCTGTCATTGTGCCACTCTGTGGCCTAATCCTGTTTTTGCCACCTCCAGAATGTCATAGTGCCACTGTCTGACCTCATGCTGCTGCTGTGGCTGCTGCTGTGCCCTCCACACTGTGACATTGTGCCACTCTCTGACCTCATGCTGCTGCTGTTGCTGCTGCTGTGGTCACCTCCACACTCTGTCATTGTGCCACTGTTTGACCTCATGCTGCTGCTGTAGCTGCTCCCGTGACCACACTCTGTCATTGTGCCACTGTCTGACCTCATGCTGCTGCTATGGCTGCTGCCGTGACCTAAACACTGTGTCATTGTGCCACTCTCTGACCTCATGCTGCTGCTGCTGTTGATGCTGTCACCTCCACACTGTGTCATTGTGCCCCTCTCTGACCTCATGCTCTTGCTGCTGCCGTGACCTTCACACTCTGTCATTGTGCAACTCTGTGGCCTACTTCTGTTTTTGCCACCTCCATAATATCATTGTGTCACTGTCTGACCTAATGCTGCTTCTGTGGCTGCTGCCGTGACCTCCACACTCTGTCATTGTGCCACTGTCCCCCAAGCACCCCCAAGCACAGTGGAGATGGAGGCAGGGAGTCCCTCAGAATCACTTGCGCACATGGCCCGCAGCATGCTGATTTGCCTGGCTAGTAACAGCTGAATAGTCACCATCTGTCAGAGTGATGACTTCTTGCTCTCCACCCTCTTGGACCCTCGATACCGGTCCAATAAGCGAGCCTTTTTTCCAGCTGCTGAGAGGGAGGATAAACTCAAGTACTATAGAGAAATCCTCCGTAGTCAGTTTGCTAATGTTCCGAAACCATTTTTGGCCATGGAAATTCTACCTCCATTAGCTTCATCATTAATACCTAAAAAAGTTCCAACACTGTTTATTATGAAGTATAAACGTGGTAGTTTGAATCAAGTTTCTGCGTGACACCAATTTGTTGAAATGCAGCGTATGGAATTGAAGGAGAACCTAACTACAGGGAATGTGTTAGGTGCTTATTTTGCATTCGGTGGCATTTAGTGCAAAACTGGAATGGGAACCAAAAGCAAATACTGCAAAACTGGCTTTGGATGAGCTTTTTCAGTATGAAGAATGTGAATCGTATGCCCAAATTACAGACAGGAAAAACTGCCTCCGTCTCCTCTTTTTAAGTAAGAGAGGATCAATGTGCTCCCTAAAGAAGAGTGGGGTAACTGAACTGGCCATGGTGGAGGAGTTGCAAGCCACAGTAAGTGGCAGTGAGGTAAGCCTGGTAGTGTTCGGTGGAGAGGTTGTATAAAAAGCTCTCTATTACAGGGTTTCTCTATAACTCAAGCAACCATAATATGTCCCCTTTTAACAGTCAAATTGCCCATACACGTTGGATTGTTGAACAGGGGGAAAGGGTCAAAGGCAGCCGCCACATTATGCTAGCACTAGCTTATTATCCATTAGAAAAAAGGATCAGATACACTATATTAAAAACATAATGGCCGGTTTTTCATTCCCCTGACATCAGAGTACACTTAGTAGACCCCATACACATTAGTGAGGTCATTTGGAATTGGTGGGTTTGGCTGACTTTCATCTATTGTCTATTAGAGCTTTTGCACTTGTTATAGGACCCAAATGTTTCAATTTTTTTAGATGCTTTCATTACATGAGTGTATATGGGCTTTCAGAAAGAACTTGCCTAATATGCAAAAGAATCATACTCTTTGTACTATGATAAAAAATATTCTTATTATTTCTGTATAATCCAACATAAAGCAGACATTTAATTGGAATAATCTGTGCTGAATATCTAATCCTTACAGGTAAATGTTCCCTTAGTAAATTAACTTTTCTGTTGCGCTTTCCAATTTATACGCTTAGAACACATGAAGGCATTAGTATGTGTTATAATGTAACTTTCTATTTTCAGTAATCTGGTATATTAAATAATGATAGATTAGTCTCGGCTCGATTACATTAATATCGATTAGCCTATGCGGTTTTGTGTCTGCTTGAATTATTATTGCGCTTTTATGGTAATGTCAACAGGCAAATCTCTTGCATCACGTTTCTTGCGGTAAGCTGTCTCTAAATTGTATTCCGCAGAGTTTTCAGTTTAATCAGGATGTGTTAGTGCTGCAAAACAGAATTTTACAGTAGTATTTAAAACATACGTGGCAAACAATAGCCTCCTTTGTTTATCCAAGCAGACAGGCTGATAGTTTCCAAAGGGATTGCCCAGGGCTGTTGTTCTTAAACAGAGCCCTACTTCCAAGATTCAAAACTAAGAAAAAAAACAAGGACTGAACTGGGCATCATTACTGACATCCAAAATCTCCCCGAAAATGTAATCAAAGATAGGGAGAGATACAAGTGTATTATGAATAAGAAGGGACCTTTTGTCTCTAAGGTTTTTCCGTAAAAAACAACGCTGGTAACATTTATATCAATGTTCTAACTGTTTGTAACAAATTAAAAAAGATGTGGAGAAAGACTATTGTGTTTTACCTTCTTAAAAATATCAAAATATGTTTTATAGCATTGTTAAAATATTAATGAGTTCTTGTTGGCACAAGGGAACTCATATAGGCCCAGGGTCAGCATATAGGCCCAGTTGCATGAAAGCTGTCCAAGTGGAAAGTGTCTTAGGTAGTGCTGCACCAAATATGAGTTCATGCTAATTTTTACAGGTCTCTCACAGCACTTTATGAATGTATCACATCATAAGACAAATTGCTTATGTGCCAAAAAAGTGTATTCAGCCATCAAAACTCTTGGAAATAAAATGACCATTGACGGTAACTTAATCAACATTGGCCCTTTTGACTTGCAAAGTCGCTCCGCCTTGCACCAGTTTTCTGGCATCGGTCTAATGACAGAAATTAAGGGTGTGCACCACTTCCATACAATAATTTTTAATGCATTTGCACCGCATAAAAGAATGACTCACAAGGACTGTACACTTCTGTCTGTGCCCACTTTTTCTTGTTGGGGTGTCTATGCCAATTCCTTTGATAATGAAAACATTTGTGTAAGCTTCATAATGACATAAAATGTGTCGCCAACGTTAATGAGTTTTTCATGCAACATATTTTCAAAAAAAAACATAAACAAAAAAAAAAAAAAAAAAAAAAAAAAAAAGAAAAAAATAAAAAAAAATTAAAAAAAAAAAAACAATATAACAACTGGCGTAAGATAAAGACCAAATTTTTTGGTGCACTGGCCAGTCTTAGTCTATATGACCGGGATATATTTATACAACGGTGCGTGAGACACTTTCAAAACATTTAAGCAGGGAATTCCATACTTTGCAAACCCGGCTGCACTGCCATAAAGTCTACGTTTCATTGCATTGGGCTATGTTACAGTAGACAATTTTGGGAGTTTTGTGGCTCAGTTTCGGGGGTAGGTGGCTTGTATTTTTTACCTGGAACAGGGTCTTTTGGGGCGGGACCGATTTGGGGTATGTCGCATTGCGGGGGGGTGAATTGGACGTGATTGTGCGTGGTACGGGTAGTGGCCGGGATACGGAGGGGATGACGGCGCTGTTGAACTTTTGAGCTGATATTAGGATTCAGTGGTCGGTTCGGGCAAGACGGTGAATGTGGTGATATTGAGGGATAGTTTTCGAAAATGGGTTGATGGGCTTGGGTGGAGGTTAGGTGGGGTTTAGGGGTGGTAGGGAGAGATGGGTGGTTGTGTGTTGTAGTGTGATAAGAAATGGTTGTGTGTCGTGTAGTGCTAGTTGTGTGTGTTGGGTGTAGTGGTGTGTTGTGTTTGATATGTGTTTTGTATTTATATTAAGTTTGCTTTATATTAACTTGATATATAATATTCTTTTTATTTGAGATGGGTTCTTATCAAATTGTGTATACCCATTATAACCATCATTAGGTAAGTTCCTATCTCTAAATTTCTCTTTCCTTGTTGTACAGTTTTCTTTTGACATGACAGCCACAACAGCTTGCACCACTGTTTTTGTGTCATTGATGTTTGGATGTCCTAGACTTATACATAATATATTTTATTATGGATTTAGTTCTCATGACGGAGTTGAATTGGACTCTTTGATTGTCCACGCAACTGTTGATCGTTACTTTAACCAGCTTTTGGAGGTCTTTTATCTCGTATTGTTTGATATATATTCTGCACAATGTTTTTGTGTACTCTTAGTGAAGGGGCTTTTGCAGTGTGGGGGCAGCGTGGGTAGTTGACTGAGGTCTGACTTAGTGGATTAAGTCGGGGGGCATCACCGCTGATTAGGGGTGGGTTGGGGAGCATGGGGAGAAAATGGTGATATGGGGTGGGGGATGTTTTGCGGCTGGCGTTTTGAATAGGCAAGGGGGGATTTAGCTTACATCGGTGTGTATCAGTTTATTTTCTGAATTGCTTTCACTGTCCTGGGTTGTTCACTTTTTCACTGCTTCTAATAAAAGAGATTTCTCCTTCTCTGGATTTCAGCACTTCATCTACTCAGGAAGTGAGAAAAAAAACTCCCTTACTCTGTCGCGATGGACATCCTTTTTAATAAAAATAAAAAAAAAATTCTCTACCCTGAACTCAGCCAGAAGAATAAATTGAGTGTGTTCAGGCTTGGACTGGCCCACAGGGTAATGGCAGACCTGGAATTGTTTTTTTATCTGCATATACATCCTCAGAAGAGGCAAAAAAAGCATAGAAATAGAGACAAAAAGCAAGAGGCAGAGTATAGGAGGCATGTACAGTCATTTACAGTAGCTGTAAACTCCACTGGTGGGCCCAGAAACATCTCAACTAGTGGGCCCCTAGAATCAACTCCTCCTGTGGGGCCTAGGCATCCCAATCCGACACTGAGTGCGCTCTGTCCTTTCTATAGGGTGGTTTTGGGGAGGCCTAGTTAATGAGAATACTTAATGTTTAATATGGTACCTCTTGCAATCATGAATTGGTTTAAAAATGAGTGAAAACTTTGGGCCTTCAACATGGGCCATAAAAGTTTTCAAACGTAAAAACAACCCCTTCTAGTTAGGACTCCTAAAATTATAAATTGAGTTTACTCATGTGATGAAGGCATTGGATCCAACAACAAGGGGCAAATAGCATTGAGTTGGAATAGAGCCATGAGGCAATCCAAAACCTTTTAACCTGGATTTCATTCATTGTTCTTTCATGGACCAGTTTGGTAGGAATTTAGAAGATCTAGAAGATCTGCTGTCTTGGAGATGCTCTGGCACAGTAGTCTAGCTGTAAGGGGCTGTTCACACGGCACAGGACAAATACCAGTGGGTTTATCCGACCAGTATTTGTCCTGATTTCGGGCCATGCACACGGGCGCAGGGGGGCGGTTTTTCTCCGCAATCAGCGGAGAAAATCCCTCCCCTTTACCAAGGACATGTTCTCCTTATTCAGTTCCGGATACAAAAAACAAATATGCAACGGGTTTTCCATAGCGGTCCCTCTAGAAAGTTTGCAATACGGTTTTTCAAGACGATTTGTCAATTCACAATAACCATTATGAACAACACGGCCAAAATAACGTGCCATTAGAGGGTATCAAACCTGGCCTAACAATCTGCTTATGTTGGTCAGATCCTTAAATTATCTATTTTTACTACTTCAATCACATCAACTTGAAGAACTGACTGTACACTTGCTGTGTAGTTTATCCCACCCCTGACAGGAACCATTGTCACGAGGTAATCAATGTGATTCACTTCACTGGTTTTATTGTTATAACTGATGTATCTGAAGCTGCATGGTTTGCAGCTATGTGAACTTTTAGATTATTCTATTAGATTTATACCTTTAAAGTACAATGCTACATTATCTTCATATCAATAGAAGACTAATAAAAAACATGTATTTCACATAAAATTCCCAGTGACATGCACCAATTAGGTTACATGCAGTATACAGTACTACCCCAGTAACTTACAGGTATTGGGATAAACAATGACTGCCATGATTATCGATAAAGCCATTACCCTTATAGAAAATGTCTCTGCAGCAATATTTATCTATTGTGACGTGATTCTAGCCCGGGTGTACTCTTATCAATAAGTTCGACTGACTTCTGTCACTATTTACGCTCTCAAGTTTTTCCTGTCGTCAAACTCTTAACCCTACTAAATTATTGTCTGCGTTGTCAAAAAGAGTCAACCAACAACTTCAGTATGTTCAATGTTTTATATTACAAAGTATGGTACTGTCAGCAAAGGACAATAATTAAAATTAAGATTTTGTTCTAAAAATATTGTTTTCTACAAATGTTTGGTTTTCTTTTATTTAACCATCTTCATATCTTGAAATATTCCAGTTTCAAACTGCCTATTAGATGCACGTTGCTACATATCGATACTTAGTTCTGGTTTCTCTAAGTCACATTGTCAGACTTCGCTTTTGGCTGGGACCAAGACGGAGCAGAAGTTATCTCATTATCACTAGAGGCTAACTGAGTTGAAAGGTGCCCACCTAATAAAAAAATAATACAATTTACTCTAGTTAGAGCCTATGACACACACATAATAGGTTTTCGGTGGCTAAATCATCAAAGGCGGTTTTGCCTCCGATCTATTAGTTGATGTGGGATCCTCCATAATGTGGTATTTAATCCACTTTCTACACACATAATGTCAAATTAAAAAAAAGTGAAGCCTGTGAGGAACTAACAGCCTGATGCCCTTAGGTTTCCAGGACAGTTTACTTTACGACTCGACCAAGTCCGCTGAAAAGGAGCTTGACCTGGCGCGCATGCCGTTGTTTGCGCTTTCTTATCTGATGGCACGGGCTACATGAACTAGCTTCTGCATGGGTCTGGGGAGAAAGATCCTGTGTCTTTTGCTAATACGAGAACCATGCCGTTGCAATATTACTTTCTGGTAATCAATGCAGAAAGTCTCACTGCCTGCCTGCTCAGCCACACTCCCTTTCACCCTGCAGACCGTTCTGAGGATTGATAAAGATGGCTAGTGTCTGCTAGGATGTTATCTTCTCTTTCTGAGTTAATAAAGCCACCATTGGGAGAAATATTAAACGCATATAGCTTGTGAACAATTACTGTTCTCATCTGTGGATTAGCTAATCATTGTTTTGCTCAACTACAGAGGATGATATCAAGGGAGAATAGCTGCTTGAGACGGTGGAGCAATGACATAAACAGACGGAGGTTCTTGTTTTTTTTAAACACAGAAAACACAATGCCCCTTTTTTCAAGCCTCAAGAGGGGAATATCAGCCTCTTAGGTAAGGAACTCACTTCTTGGCAAAACCCCTTTAATGTTATGTGCATGTTATGGCACTTCCTGAAGTTCTTTTATTGTGTTCTAGAATGTAAGCAAGGAGCAAAAATAAGCCATTTTTAATGCACTGATGTTTATTGATTAGGCTACACATTGACAGGAATCAGTAAGCTGCCTGTGTACAAGAGGATCCAGGGCTGTGCTGGACACATCAGGTGGTCGGTTGCGATAAACAATAGTGCGGCACTTTAATCAAGTCATGAAATCCAGAGTTATATTTAATACATGGGAATCATTTTTTTTTATTATTATTTGTTTAAAGGGCAATCCTTTTAACCTGTTCTCGAAGCACTGAAATTTAGCACCAGTAATCAGATTTAATTTTAGTCCCAGCTTCAAAAAGAGATTTTCATTTTCATTTTTTAAGACCAAGAACTTTTGCATTTTTCAGTCAATGGACCTGCATGGGGGTTTGTATGGTCTTGGTACTTTTTCTACTTATTTACAGACATCAGGCTTTGTATGCAGATCTCTTGTCACTTATTGGTCTCTAGTTAATGGGATGTACACTGTACACTGTATTAATCGCTATAAGTTGAATCCTGTTGATTTCAGCTGCCATAAAACACTTACCTATACTGGTCTTAACAGCACTGAGGGACTCTGGGTGAAGATCACATTACATTACATAAGACCACCTCTCCCTTAGTAAGGGAGGAATGTCCCCAATTAGGCAGATAGATAAGCCACCTGTAGACAAGGTCTCAAGTGGGTAGGAAGGTATGCAGGGCCCCACATTGGTAGGTACTTTGGTAGGTAAGCAGGCCCCATCCATAATAGTGACCCCTTCAATTGGATTGGAAAAAATAAAACTCACCTCTTACAGCTTAATTCAGCCTGCAACCTACAAGCCTACTTGGCTTTGGCTGGGAGCCAAGGGTATCCCTAGGACATGCAGATAGTTATTTAAGAGTGTTGCTTCGTATTCTATACCACTGACTGCCAGGGCCCATTATGCTCATGGTACCCCCCGGGCAACTGCCTAGTGTGCCCAATGGATAAGACAGACCTGACCTATACCCTGCAACACTGTTTATACATGCAATACAAGTTGAAATAATGTATCTCCAAAATTCCCTCCTCCCTAATAAAACACCAAAAATAAATGGCTACAGCAATTTAAAAAAATAATTTCTCTTTAACAGGATTATATCCAATTACGGAATCTATAATGAAATACATGCAATTTGCTCTTTAAAATGACTGTCTTGTTCACTTAAGAAGGTATCAATTGACGTGATGTGAATCGTTGCAAGGCCAACCACTTGTTTGCATACATTTTTTGTCTAGTGTCGTAGATAATCACTATATCTGAGGCATTTTATTAGCTATCGAATGAGGATTCAAGTCCATGTGCACAATATTTGCTACAATAAGAACCATTTTCCAGATGGAAGTTTTAGACATCATTAACTTCTATAGGGAGGCGAATGACCCATATTTTAGACTCTGTTGATGTCTGTGAACTTAATATGAGTCTGTAATACTGATTTTAGTTTATCTATGGAAGCCAATGGAGTCTATAATATAAATCCATATTTTAGGGCCTGAAGAGGTAGAGAATGACACAGAGTTTCTCTTGCTTTGGTTTTTTATAAATCTGTGTCATGTTCTCCCCTGTTAGACCTTGCAATAGGCATAATACAACATCAAGATACTGGTAATCTGCAGGCATCATGTGTGCTAATTGGAAAAACTGGGAGAATCACTTGTTGAGAAGGATCTAGATGTCTTTGTGGATGGGAGATTATATAAAAGCATAATGCCAAACAGCAGTCTCTAAGGCCAGCAGGATATTGTCATGTATTAAAAAATACAAGGGCTTGTAGGACAGGGATGTAATACTGCTGTTCAACAAAGCATTGGTGTGACACCAGTTGAAATATGTAATTAATTTTTAGACACCAGTTCATAGAAAGGCTGTAATGGAGTTAGAGGAAGAACAAAGATGAGCAACTGAACTGGATGGGGAATGGAACATCTTAATTATGAGTAAAGGTTACAAGAATTAAACTTATTTAATTTTGAGGAGAGACGTGATTATATAAGTACATACAGTATCTCACAAAAGTGAGTACACTCCTGACATTTTTGTAAATATTGTATAATAACTTTTCATTGGACAACAATGAAGATATGACACTTTGATACAATGTAAAGTATTCAGTGTACAACTTGTATAACAGGGTAAATTCGGTGACCTCAAAATAACTCAACACAACCATCAATGTCTAAACTGCTGGCAACAAAAGTGACTATACTCCTAAGTGAAAATGGACAAATGATGTCCAAAGTGTCAATATTTTGTGTTCCCACTATAAGGGTATGTTCATACGGCGTAATTGCGGTGCGTACAGTATGGCCGCAATTATGCCAGGTGTTCTGGGAGTCGCATACTCCTGCGGCCCCATAGACATTCATTACTCATGGCGCGTATTCTCTGCAAGTAATTGACATGTCAATTATCTCCCCGCTCATACAATACGATCTATGGATTACCATAACTATGGGGCGCATCTCCCCACATATTAACTGTAGTACGCCGTGAAATACATGGTAAAATTCACCCCAAAATAAGCCGTGTGAACATACCATTATTTTCCTGCACTGCCTTAACTCTCTTCACAGGTTGCAGCCACTGGAATCCTCTTTCACTCCTCCATGATGACATCACAGAGCTGGTGGATGTTAGAGACCTTCTGCTCCTCCGCCTTCCATTTGAGGATACCCACAGATGTTCAATAGGGTCTAGGTCTGGAGACATGCCTGGCAAGTCAGCACATTTACCCTCAATTCCTTAAGCAAGGCAGTGGTTGTCTTGGAGGTTTGTTTGGGGTCATTATCATGTTGAAATACTGCCCTGTGGCCCAGAAATCAGGGGATCACAATACAGTATGTCACAATACATGTTGGCATTCCTGGTTCCCTCAATGAACTGTAGCTCCTCTCAGCCGGAAGCACTCTCAGCTTCAAACCATGACACTCCCACCACCATGCTTGACTGTAGGAAAGACACGCTTGTCTTTATGCTCCTCACCTGGTTGTCGCCACACACTCTTGACACCATCTGAACCACATAAATTTATCTTGGTTTCAGTAATCTAAGGGCCACATGTATGAACCTATGTAGGTGTAAAACTCACTTTTTTCCCCATAGGTTACGATGGGCAAGAGAGAGAGTTTTAGACCTAAACAGTTTTCATACATGTGGCCCTAAGTCTTTAGTCTGCTTATCTTCAGCAAACTGTTTGTGGGATTACTGGTGCATCATATTAAGAATAGGCTTCCTTCTAGGGCGACAGCCATGCAGACTAATTTGATGCAGTGAGCAGCGTATGGTCGGAGCACTGACAATTTGACCCTCCATCCCTCTACTCTCTGCAGCACTGCTGGTAGTACTCATGTGACTATTTCGGAAAGACAATCTCTGAATGTGATGCTCAGGGTTTGCATTCAACTCCTTTGGTTGACCATGACAAGGCCTGTTCTGGGTGGAACCTGTCTTGTTAAACCACTGTATGGTCGGCCACCGTGCTGCAGATCACTTTCAGTGTGTTGGTGATCCTCTTATAGCCCAGGATATATTTATATAGAGCAACAATTCTTTTTTTTGGAACCTCAGACAGTTATTTGCCATGAGTTGCCATGTTGAACTTCCAGTGACCAGTATGAGAGTTTGAGTTCTCCTTTCACACCTGAAACCTTTTAACAATAACAAGTCACATGAAACCATTTTCACTTAGGGGTGTACTCACTTTTGTTGCCAGTGGTTTAGACATTGATGGCTGTGTGTTGAGTTATTTTGAGGGCACACAAAATTTACACTGTTATACAAGCTGTACACTGACAACTCTATATTGTATCAAAGTGTCAGATCTTCAGTGTTGTCCCATGAAAAGTTATAATACAATATTTACAAAAATGTGAGGGGTGTACTCACTTTTGTCAGATACTGAATATGGCCTCTACAAAAAGTATGGTTAAAAGCTGCTTTATGTACAGTAAAACCCCATCAAAAGACCAGAGAGCACTCCTTCCATGTGGGTAAAAAAAAAAAGATTCATTCTCTAGAGGCGACGAGCCTTCTTTACCATAAGAACCTCGGACATTGGCCACGGCAAAAACCGGAGAGGCCTGCAACAAAAGGTAAGACAATTATTTATAAAAAAAAAAAAATAATATTAACACTTATGTAACTGTGAGAAATCCATGTTAAAATATGGACTCGGTCTGATTGCGATATGGAATGAGGAGTGAAATATTCCTTTTATGGAAGATTGGTTCATACCTTATGGGCTCCATATTCTGGATCCATAGGTGGAAACAAATTTTTAAATCCTTCTACTCCTCCCTTCATCAACATCTTCTCCTCAAACTTGGTTGAACTTTATGGATTTTTTTTTAGCCATTTTATTTTATTATGTAACAGTATCATCTTTGCAGACATTTATCACATGTATATCTGCTAGGCAGCAGAAGCTAATGATAAACTGCCTGACATAGTTTTTTATACTACGTTATTTAAAATGATACCTTGTTTTGTATTATTTTTATCATACTGCACATATTAACAACCAGAAAAATATGTGAAGTATGTGATAATAGTGTACAGTAAAGTGTCTTATGGGCGTTTCCTTCAAATTGTTGCATGTTCTAAAGGCATTGTAAAAAGCTTTACTAGCTGAATAAACAATTAAATACAATTTATGGTTGACTGGACTTGGACTCATATTTAAGGAATCAGTGGCACACCGTTAGGAGTGTTTCTTACTTTTAACAGGGAATGTAAGTTATCAAGCTGGGAGATCAAGCGAGACAAAGGAAATCATAGCGGATTTCCGTACTCTCATAAATGAGGATGGGAACATCTTAAAAGTGGGCCACAAATTTGTTCTGGTGCTTAGAAAATCAAGGGAGTGCATGGATTTCATTAGGAAACTATTCACCAAACTGAGATCTGCAATCTTTGTTCTCATCTCTGTTGCAAAAAGCTCTAAGAGCAGAAATATGTCCTATAAGGCCTGGTTCACATCTATGTCAAAGGTTCCTTTCAACGGCTTTGTTTACTACAATGGGGCCAGTCAGGTTTCCAACATGGTGTCCTACTTTGCACAGCATGCCCCACAATTTTTTCTGTTTTTATGATGGAATATGCAATGGAGGTTCCAAATGCAGATATGAGCCTAGCCTTAAGTGAAGAACACTGTAATCCATAACCTAATAATAGGTAAAAATCACAGATCCCACCTTTCTTAGCACGGTTATGCCGTATTCATTTGGGTCCATCAAGACCGGGAGGAATTCTATTTAGAGTCTTCCCTAATTTTGTTGTTCTTTTGTGCCATGATTGAAGAGGAACCCCTGTATATTATAGAGGGGAAATGTGTCGGGACACATGGGCTATGTTCTTGTCATCCAAGGGACTTAATACGAGCAGCTAAGTGTACGTATATTAACACATGTCTGTGCATTCCTCCGTTTATTCTCTATTCTTACTTAAGAGTAGGGTTTTTATAAGTTGAGCCTCCGATAGATGGGGCCATCCCTGTTGGGATGACTACTCTGTCTCTATTTGCAGGTGTCATTTTAGGGTAATTAAAGGGATATGTATCTACAATTGTTGCATTATGTTTTCCTATCAATGGAGCAGTGAAGTGTGTAACTTCCTTATGACAATGTACTACTAACCCTATTTGAAAGAGGAAAGTATACCGTATATACTTGAGTATAAAAATGTCCTCCATAGGCAGGTATAGGCAGTTTAATGTCCCCCATAAGCATGTATAGGCAGGTATATGTCCCTATAGGCAGTTATAGACAGGTTGTAGGCAGGTATATATCTCTATAGGCAGTTATAGGCAGGTATATGTCCCTATAGGCAGTTACAGGCAGGTATTGAAAAAAAAATACAAGCACTTACCTCACTCCCTCGCTGCTCCGACTCCCGGGTGCTCCGTCTTCTGGCATACTGCCTATGCTGGAGACTCCGGACAGCCGTAAGCAGACGGCTTTCCGGAGTTCTATTGCAGAGCACGGTGCGCTCGTTCTGTGCTCTGCAATAGAGTCTTCGGCTGTATGCGTTCCCAGGAGTCGCATACAGCTGAGGCGATCCCTGCCGGTGCCCGGACGCTGACGGGTGACCGGAGAGTGAGGTGTATGCGCTCCCAAGAGTTGCATACAGCTGCACAGATTGTTGACAGCGCATGGGCCACAGCAGCGCCCGGACGCTGTCAGCTACTTGGGATTCAGCTGTATGCGACTCACAGAGGAGTCGCATACAGTTGAAGTATCCCTGCCAGCGCCCAGGCCATGGCAGCACCCAGACACCGACAGTGACTCGAGTATAAGCCGAGGACAGCTTTTTCAGCACATTTTTTTGGGCTGAAAAACTCGGCTTATACTCGAGTATATATACGGTAGTTATATATAAGTGGTTTTGAGATACCATGTTGTTGCTGCTTAGATGGTTATTGAAGTTTTTAGTGAATAATATTAAAAGTTATATTTTATGAAAAGGCCCTTTTCTGTCGAGATTGTGTGAACTAATAATAGATATGAATAAACAAAAGGAGTCTTGGAAAAATTTTGTTTTTGTTACAGTTTTTCTCTGTAAAAAGATACGATCAGAGAGTGAGAAGCAAACTCCATCCTGCTGATAAGACACAGCATGGAGTAAAGTCCATAGCCCAGCTGAGAGGTGGTCTATAACTAGGGAAGCTTCTGTAATCAAGCAAAATACTAAGAACTTCTCTATTTTGTAAGTGAAGCGAAGTCTGAACAGTAATGTATTTGGTAAAAGTTTTTATTTACCTTTTCCCCAAAAAAAAAACCCCGGGAAAAAATTTTCCCCCGGGGGTTTTTTTTCCCTTTCCCTTTTTTTCCCCCAAAAAAAGGGGCCCCCCAAAAAATTTCCCAAAAAAAAGGGGGGGGGGAAAAAACCCCCAAAAAAAAAGGGGGGGCCCCCCCGGGGGGGGGAAAAAAAAAAACCCCCCCCCCGGGGCCCCCCCCCCCCCAAAAAAAAAAAAGGGGGGAAGGGGTTTTTTTTTGGGGGCCCCTTTTTTTAAAAAAATTTTTTATTTTTTTTAAAATTTTTTTTTTTAAAAAATTTTTTAATTTTTAAATTAAAAAAAAAAATTTTTCCCCCCCCCGGGGGTTTTTTTTTTTTTTAAAAAATTTTTTTAAAAAAATTTTAAAATTTTTTTTTGAAATTTTTTTTTAAAAAAAAAATTTTAAAAAAAGGAAAAAAAAAAAGTTTGGAAAAAAAAATTTTAAAAAGGGAGGGGGGAAAAAAAAAAAATTTTGGGAAAAAAAAACCCTTTTTTTTAAAAAAATTTTTTTTTTTTTTTTTTTCCCTTTTTTTAAAAAAAAAAACAAAAAACCCCTTTTTAAACTTTTTTTTTGGGTTGGGGGGAAATTTTTTAAAAACCCCCAAAATTTTTGGGCCGGGGGAAAAAAATTTTTTTAAAAGGGGGGGAAATTTTTTTTTGGGCCCCAAAAAAATTTTGTTTTTTTTTTGGGGAAAAAAAACCCTTTCCCGGGGGTTTGGGGTTTTTTTTTTTTTGGGGGTGGGGTTTTCCCCGGGGGGGGGTTTTTCCCCCCCCCCGGGGGCCCAAAAATTAAAAAGGGCCCTTTTTTTTCCCCCCCGGCCGGGGGGGGAAAGGGGGAAAAGGGGGGGTTTAAATTTTTGGAAAAAAAATTTTTTTCCCCCTTTTTTAAGTTCCCCCCTTTTCCAAAGGGGGGTTTTTTTCCTTTTTTTTGGGGGGCCCCCAAAACCCCTTCCCCCTTTTTAAAAATTTTTTTTGCCAATTTTTTTCCCCCCCTTTTTTTTTCCCCCCCCCCCCCCCCCGGCCTCCCCCCCTTTCCCCCAAAACCCCCCGCCCCGAAACCCCCGGGAGGGGGGGCCCCCCCCAAAAAAACCCCCCCCCCCCCACGGGGGGCCTTTAAAACCGGGCCTTTTTTGGGGGGGGGGCCCCCCCCTTTGGGGGGGAAGGGAAAAAGGGCCGGGGGGAAAGGGCCCCCCCCCATCCCCCCCAAGAACCCCCCCCCTTTCCCCCCCAAAAAAATTTCCTCGAAAAAGGAAACCCCCCCCCCAAAAACCCCTTTCCCGGGCCCCCGGGGGGGCCCCGGGGCCCCCCCTTTCCCCACCCCCCCAAAAGGTTTTTTTGGGGGCCTTTTCCCCCCCCCGGTTCCCTTTTTCCCCCCAAATTTTCCCCCCGGGTTGGGGGGGTTTTTCCCCTTTTCCCGGGAAAGCCATGGCTGGGCTAAAAACCCCCCTGGGACAGGGACGATTTCCGGGGCACAGCCAAAATGGCTACCTTTCCCCACCCGAGTTCAGGAGTGTATTCGAGGAACCGTCCCGGGGTTTTTCTGCCGAGGGCCGCCCTTTCCCAAAACCCCGCGCCAAGAGGATTCATCCGTAGGCGAATTTGCCGTACTTTTTCCCCCTTTGGTTCCGAGTTATCTTGGGGAAAGAAGCGGGGTTTTAATGCCACCTTCAAGAAGGGGCCCCTCCAGCCGCTCAAGGAAAGCCCCATCTTCCTGGGACACCCGTTTTTCCTTGAGTGACCTAAACTCCCCCGGCCTCTTTTGGGTTGAAAAATCCTTTCTCGGGAAAGCCAGGGGAAAATCCGGCAGGAAAAGGGGGAAAAAAGGCTAGACCCCGCCGTCTCCCCCGTCTGGGGTCCATATTCAAAAACCGCCTAATTTTCCCTCTTTTACCTGCCCCGAGGAAGCCAAAGGGAAATGGATAGGCCCACCCCCGGGTTTTCAACCAGTATCAAAAGACTTTAAAGGAAAAATCTTTTTTCTGTACTGCGGCAGTGCAGACCATTCCGCGATTCCTGCCACTGCGCCCCCCAGCGTCCCGGGGAAAAGGGCGCCCAAGGGTCGGGAGGCGAGGGTCCCCCAAGGGGAGGCAAACCCTCTCCCGCCTGGGCCATGCCCCTGATTTGTCGGGGGAAATGGGCCTGGGTTTCCCGTTTCACGCTACTTTCCCCCTTTCCCGGGGTTTTTGGGTTGCTTGGGGAAAATTTTTTGGAAAACCCGCCCTGGGGTCCCAGCATAAGGGTCCGCCTGGAGAAAAACCCCTACTCATCTCCTTGTCAGGGTGAATTTCAAGGATCCAAAATTTAGTTCCCCGGGGCTGAGCCTTGGTCCTCCCAATTTGGGGTACTGCAACCCAAGGGGGAGACTTGCGTTCTATGTATAAACCCCTTTTTCCCCGTCCATTCTCCCCGGGGCTCCCCCTTTGGTTTCCAAAAGCCCCTGTCCCGTGCTCGGGCTGGCAAAGGGCAAAGGGCCTGATTTTGGGGGTCGGAGTGTCAAATTTTCGCTGTTTGGTTGGCCCCCTCGCCCGGTTTCTTTTTCCGCTTTTTCCGGGTCTATAAGTCCTCTGAAAGGGCCCTTTCCGCACCCTAAACCAAACCCCTTTGCAACGTCTTCTCCAAAAACAAGCGGGGACGTTGCCAACCCCCCGCCCCTATGACTGTCCCCATTAAACTGGTGCCCAGGATGTCTCCACCCCCCCTGGCAAGGTTTAAACCCCCCGTCGGGACCCGAGGACCTTGGGGGCTATGTCTACATATATCAAGGAAAAATTCCCGAAAGGGGGTTTATTTTGCAAGTTCCCCCTCTCCCGCTGGGGCCGGGGTTTTTTTTTTGGGGTAAGAAAAAGGCCCGGGACTTACGTCCCTTTTCATAGGGCTATCGAGGGCCCCAATAAAATCACGGGTTTTAAAAAACCGTTTCCCTCTGCCCCTGATCACGGAGCTTTTTGAAAGGGAAAGAGGGTTTCCAAGTTTTTTTCCTTTAAAATGGAAACCGGGAAAGGGGCCCCATTAACCCCAATGGGTACGTTGGGGCGATGGGAAAGGAAGACCCTTTCAACACCCCGCGGGCACTTGAGTATCTGGTCATGTCCTTTGGGGTCTGCAATCCCCCCGGCCGTCTTCCCCAAAAAAATTTTGTTAATTTAAAATCTTTCCGGGGGCCTTCCCGTAACGTCCCTTTTTTGTGTAAACTAGACCAAAATTCTGGGGTTCTCCCCCGGGCCTTGAGTCCCATTTAAGTTCCATTTTCGGGAAAAATCCCCCAGACGGTTTTAAGGGCCAACCGCCTTTATGCCAAATTTAGAAATGCCTGTTTTTTTCCTTTTTTTGCAGGGGTCTACCATTCCCCGGCCCAAAATAATTTCCGACAAGGGGCCCGCCGATGGGTCCCCCTAAGTTGGGTTTTCCGTCCCTTTAGGGCCGCCCCCGGGGGTCTCCAGCCCCCCAAAGTTTTCCCGGGGTTCGGGCCCAAATAAATTTTGGGGAATTTAAAAACCCCATTTCTCCCGCTTTGGGATCTCCCATAAATGGCTTTGACCAAGAAGAAGCCAATCCAAAAATCTTTCCACCAGCGGCGAGGAAAACCTTCCCCTAAGGGTTTAAAAATCTTTCCTTCGCCTCTGACTGGTACTCCCCCGGCCAGATACAAAAAAAACCCATTTTTTTTCGAAGGCACGCCCCCCCTCGGGTGGGGGGCCGGGGGCCCACTCTCCCAGAAAGGACCCAAAAGGCAATCCCTCCTTTTCGGGTTTTTTTTTTTAAAAGTTTTTTTTTTTTGCTGAAAGGAATTACTCTATCGGGGCCCCGGGGAAATTAATGGCCATAAGCTGGCTCTGGAAAGGGAGTTTGGGGGTTTTCTTTGGAGGGGGGCCCCGGGCCCCAGAGGCGTTTTACCGGGGGCCAAATAAAACCTGCAAACTGCCGGAAGGGGGTTTCCCTTTTTAAAAAAAATAAACGGGAAAAAAGGTTTTTGGGGTTGGGGTATCCCCTTTTTTTTTACCCCGGTTTTTAAATTTTCCTCATTCCTTTTGCCCTGCGGAACGAAATGTCAAGGCCGGCGGTCTCTCCCGTGCTTTGGATGTGACTGGGGGGGGAGTCCCCCCCCAGGCACATTATCTCTCCAGAAAAGGCTCATCTTGCCCCCACCCCGGGAGAACCCCACAAAAGCATTCCCCCCGGGAAGGGCATACGTTTTGGTTTCCCGCTCTTCCGGAAGAAATTATTGTCTTTTGGGGGCATTGCCCCCGTTTGGTGGGTCCCCCCCAGGGGGGTGAGAGGTCCCGTTCCCCCCCTCTCCGGTTCTAAATGGTGGCCGGGGGCCCAGCCCAGGATGTTCCTTTAGTTCGTGGATTTTTGGCTTCCTGTGCCAGGGGAAAAATCCCTCGTTCCAAAAAAACCCCCAGGTTTTGGCCTTTCCCCCTCTAAACCCATACCCAATTTTCCTTGGACCCATGTGGGCCCTGGATTTTATCAAGGGTCCCCCCCTCCTTTCCTCTGGCAACACCGTGTTTTGGGTGGTGACAGGGCCGGTTTTCAAAAAAGTCCCAAATTCCAACTCCTCTACGGGCCTGCCCCCCGCCCCCACCTTTCCAGTTTTTTTTTTTCTACATATTTTTCGGCCCGCATGGGGGTTCCCCCGGCACATAGTGTCGGCCGGGGGGGTTTTCCCAAATTTGGGCTTTCCCAAATTCCGGGGTCCCTCTGGCCCAAAAAACCAAATGCAAAAATTTAAATTTTGGGGGCTTTTTTTTCAAGGGGCCCACCACCCCCGTCCAATGGGCAGGTATAAAGAGAGTTAAAAAACCCAACCCAAAGGTTGCTACCTGCGCCACTTTGGGCTCCCGGGGCGTTTCCCCCTGTTGCCCCTGGGCTGAGTTCTCCTATAATATTGGGCTTGGGGGGTTTTTTCCCGGGGGTGCTTTCCCTTTTTTTATTGTCTACGGGCACATCCCCCCACCCCCCCCCCCTTTTTTGTGCCCTCCGAGGTCCCTGCCGGGGGCAAAGGGGCTGGTCCAAGGGCCTGACAGCAAACCCGGGGGGCAGAACCCCCACCCCCAAACTCGGGCTCCCCGGGGTTCCGGCCCCCACCCAAAGGGACAAGCCACAAAAAGCCCAAAAACCTCCGCCAACCTTTCCGCCAGGTGCAAAGGGGTGGCTTGTCGGGTAAAAATTTTTAAGTTTTAAGGTTTTCCCAATTAAGCTGGGTCCCTGGGTTCCCGGGGCCCTTCGAAAGGTTTTTAGGCCCCCTTAATCCAGTGGGGATTCAAGGGTTTCCCTTCCTACCCTATGAGGGGGCCCGAACTCCCTTTTCCCTTTGCTCCCTTCCCAAAACCGGGCTTTTCCCTTTAAACGCTTCTCTAGGGTATTTGCTCCCTCCCAAATCCTGAGGGGCCGATGCCCAACCCCATGTCTTTACGGTAAAGGGGATTCTTGGGAAGGAAAAATCAGAGGGGGAAGGGGGTTTTTTCTCTTTACTGGGAAAGGGGGGGCGGGCCCAAAAAAAAAGGGCCTGGGGGCCAAAAAACAAATTTTTCGGATTCGTAAAAATCATTCAGGGTTCCTCCAGGCCAGGAGGAGGGGGAGGCCGGGAAAGGGGGGGGGGGTCACGGGGGGCCGGGGGCCCCCCCCCGGGGCCCACCCCGTGGGGGCCCCCCACGAGCGGACCCGGCCGGGCCCCCATGTGGGCGGGGGGGGCACGCTCCCCCCGGGCCGGTTTACCCCCTTTTTACTTACCCGGCCGCGCCCTGTACTCCCCCCAATCCTCCCGCGCGGGTTCCCCACATTTTAAGGCGCCCTTTGCGCCGGGCCCGGGTCCCCGTGAAATTTAAAGGGGCCAGTGCCCGGTAATTGGCTATTGCCGGTCCCCTGGGCCCCTTATTTAAACCTGCCCCTTTCCTGGGGCCGGTTTTCCGGAAAACTTTGTGCCAATTAGCCCCACTGAAAAGCAAACCCAAAAAATTGTTCTGATTTAGCGTGTACCGGGACCAAATTTCTTCCCCTCGACCAAAGTTTTTGCGGCCCGCCCCCACCTTTCTGCCTGTTCCAAAGCCACGAACCATTGCCGCCCCGTCCTGACCTTTTGCCTTTTCCCCGGACTAGGGGCCTGCCTGACGTTTTTTGCACCCGCTATTTCTTTGGGGTGCCAAAAGCAAGCAAGTCCGTCAGGGGGTTAACCCACCTGGGAAAACTCCCGCCACAAGCAAATTCCATCCCCCCTTTGCGGGAGGGCTTTGGGAAAACCGGGGCCCACTTTTTAATTTTCCCTTCCCCGGGGTGGGTTATCAATCGCTTGCGGGGGTTTCCCGTGGAAACCCACTTTTTAAAGTCCGGGTTTCGTGACAAATTTTAAAAGGTTTGGGAAATTCAGAAATTTCCAAAAAAGGTTTGGGGGTTTTTTTCTTTCTTTTGCAAATTTCTAAGAAAAAAAAAAAAACTTTTTTATTTTTTTTTAAATTTTCTTTGGGAGCAAACCCTTTTCTGGAAACAAAGGAAAAAACCCTTGCTTGTACACTGTCTAGCAACACAATTGAATAATAATTTCCCAAAATGGGGCCCCCTACTAACTCCCCTGCCTAAAGCAAGATGTAAAAAGAATACTAAAAATGGGGGGCCATGGGGGAAACCCCAAAAATTAGACCCCTGGCTGCTATGACAACTGGTTGGCACACACTTCTGCAATAAATATTTAATTGATTTTCTTATTTAAAGACTGTGAGATTTTTTTTGACTACCTCTGAGGAAGTCATGTTGGTCATACGCATGAGGTTGCATGTTTTTCCCCTCACAGGTCATAGTGTTCTTTAATACGTTTGCTGCTTTGTTATATATATATATATAATATATAATATATATATATATAGATATAGATATATATATATACAGTATCTCCCCTCACATTTTTTTAAAATGTCGTATTATATTTTTTCATGGGAAAACACTGAAAATGTGACAGTGTAAATTTGACATGCCCTCAAAATAACTCAACACACAGCCAATGAATACACCCCTCAGTGAAAATGGACAAATTGTGCCACATGATTTGTTAGGGTTACAAGGCCTCAGGTATGAATAGGAAGCAGGTGTTATCACTCTCGTATTCTCTTATACGCCGATATGGCACTCTCCCTAAGGAGAGATCTTCCCTTTCGCTCATTGCCTCTCACTCAGCCAAGCCAGCATCGCTTTTCTCTGTACTGATGAGATGCAAACACCCCAAAACACCTGTCTACAGATGGGTGATGCTGTCTTGGCTAAATATCCCTTTTGCTTTCCAAAGACCCGGTGGGTCAAAAGCAAATTGAGGATTTTTTACATCCAATAGATGGCATTTGAGCTTCTCAGCTCCTTTCCCATAATGCCTTGTGATATGCAGATGCTTTGTGGAGTAAAAAAGGCAATTTCGAATCTCCACATGCCAATATGGCACTCTCCCTAAGAAGAGATCTTCCCTTTCTGATTCTCTTATACTGAGAGTTCAACATGACACCTCATGGCAAAGAACTGTCTGAGGATCTGAAAAAAATAATTCTTCCTCTAAATAAAGATGGCCTAGAATATAAGAAGATTGCCAACACCCTAAAAATGAGCTGTAGCACAGTGGCTAAGACCATGCAGCGGTTTAACAAGACAGGGCTTGCCATGGTCGACCAAAGAAGTTGAGTGCACATGCTCAGTGTTATATCCAGAGGTTGTCTTTTCAAAATAGACATATGAGTGTTGCTGCAGAGAATAAAGGGGTGGGGTTTCAGCCTGGAAGTGCTCAGACCATACGCCACATACTGCATCAAAATGGTCTGCATGACTGTTGTCCCAGATGGAAGCCTCTTCTAAAGATGAAACACAAGAAAGCCCACAAACAGTTTGCTGAAGACAAGAAGACTAAGGACATGGATTACTGATGCCATGTCATGTGGTCTGCTGAGACCAAGATAATCTTACTTGTTCAGATGGTTTCAAGCATGTGTGGCAGCTACCAGGTGTGGAGTGAATGGACAAGCATGTCTTGCCTACAGTTAAGTATGGTGGTGGAGGTGGTTTGGTGCTGCATGAGTTCTGCCAGCTGTGGGGAGCTACAGTTCATCGAGGGAACCATGAATGCCAACATGTACTATGACATACTGATGCAGAGCACGATCCCCTCCCTTTGGAAACTGGGCCACAGTTTTTCAACATATTTATGACCCCAAACAAACCTCCAAGATGATCACTGCCTTGTTAAAGAAAATGAGGGTAAAGGTGCTGGACTGACCAAGTAAGTCTCCAGCTCTTAACCCTATTGAGCATCTGTGGGGCATCCTCAAATGGAAGGTGGAGGAGTGCAAGGTCATCCACCAGCTTCGTGATGTTGTCATGGAGGAGTGGAAGAGGATTCTAGTGGCTGCCACCTGTGAAGCTCTAGTGACCACCATGCCCAAAAGAGTTAAGACAGTGCAGGAAAATAATGGTGGTCACACAAAATATTGACAATTTGGGCACAATTTGTTCATTTTCACTTAGGAATGAACTCACTTTTGTTGGCAGTGGTTTAGACATTGATGGCTGCGTTGAGTTATTTTGAGGGCACCAAATTTACATTATTACAAGCTGTACACTGACTACTTTACATTGTATCAGTGTCACAACTTCAATGTTGTCCCATCGGAAGATGTAATACAATATTAACTTACTTTTGTGTGATACTGTACCTAACTCCATTAATGTGGGTACCCATATAATAGTGATCACATTTTTTTTATCGTGAACTATGAAAGTGCCAAAAGTGGTAAATGGTAGTAAAAAGACAAAACCAAAAATGTTTTACTGAATCATTTAAAAATCCTCCTATGTGTAGATATTGCTGTTACATGTTTGTTCTGGCACTTCCTGGTGTTCTTTAGTTTTCCTCTCAAAACGTTCATCTACTGTGTCCAGTGCTAGTGGTCACACATGCTCAGTTACTGCAGAAATGTTCCACCAACTAGATCCTCTTATACTGTACATGGGTGACATGGGAATAATTCCTGTATATGTATAATCCAGACAATAAGAATGAGAACACTAAAAGCAGCTTCTTCTTACCAATACTGGAAAGTCAACCTGGGGATTTTGAGACAGAATTGAAAAACACCAACGTGTGCCACATAAAGTATGTAATAGCAATATCTAGGCACAGGACTGTACGGGTGTGGTGGGCGGGGGGGGGATCAAAGCTGTAGCTTGTGACAGTCAGTCTGCAGCTGCAAGGTGAACTGAGAGAAGTTTTCCCCTGGAATCTCTCATGAGGGATGGCAGATTCCCTTGGAAGGCTAAGGAAACAGCCTGACACACTGAAAGCTTGTATATAGTTATAGTTTTAAACAAGCAAGAACTACTTGTCGGAGAGGCTCGGGCATAAGCTGTTTCTTGTTAATTGTACCATCCAAAATACTATTGTGAGGGTGGAATCATGAAAAAAAAATCAATTTGTGCCACTGTTTTGAGTGATTTATTAATATCGGAAATTCCACAACTGTGCACTATAGATCTTATGTCTTCACATTAGTTCCAACAGATATGGTACATTACAGAAGTTCCAAAATGTTAGTGTTTTTGCTCTTTTTGCTAAATATCTAAGAGGGGTCGGGAGGGAGTCAAAGCGTACCTTGTGACTGTTAGTCATCTGCAGCTGCAAGGTGACCTGACGAAGAAGTTTTACCCCGGAATCTCTCATGAGGGTGGCAAATTCCCTTGGAAGAGCTAAGGAAACGCCTGATAGACTGCAAAGCTTTGTATATAGATTGTAGGATTTAGTTCAAACGGAGCATCCCTTTGGTGTTAAACACAGCAATGTTTTAATGGTGCACTCTCCACAAAAACAAGCAAATAAACGGACAGCTTGCGTCAGCCAAACAAAATAAAGATATCCAGAACAAACACACGTCACAATGTATAACGTACAAGTCCGTACTTTGGTTCCCTGGCAAGGAAATCCACACGCAGGTCCTCAGTCTCTCTCTCTGGAGTGCAAAGGCCCAGCCTGGCTTTCTCTTCAAACATTTGCTCCACTTGAGCCGTTTTTGTACAAAGGTAAGGAACGCACACCTCCCGATCTCAGCCTGACCCGCTGCCTTATATAGGGCATGCAGTAAATCCCAGGACTGGATGTGGAGCAGCCCGTCCCATCCAACTCTACAGACTGCTACCAATAAAGCCACGACCCGATCACGTCATTATATGCCATACTACATATAACAAAACCTGTGCAGTGCCTGCTGCTTGCTGACACCAAAACAAATGGGCTTATTTTCGACACGATCTTAAGCAGATCGGTGACACATAACGTCCGTCAATAACGGCACCATGTGCCTTCCTACATACCACCCCCCCCCCCCTCTGGCCCAATGCCTGGGGGAATGGGCACCTACAGCCATCAAACTATATACCCCAGGCAGGCATCTGCATTCCCCTGCAGCTTGCCCGCCTGTGACTCCACCGAGAAATTAAATATCTTGAGCAAACAGGGAACCACGGTGACCCTGCATTGTTGCCCTTTTCCTCCCTTAACCATTTTAAATGGCATCGATCACACAATCTAAATTTCCGACTCAGGAGGTATACCGGAGAGAATCCGAGCGCATCCATTTAAATGCCAAGCATTCACCTCTCAATAATGGAGTAATTACGCTCGCAGGGGACAGCTATCCTGCTGAGTGAAACTCACGGGATGGAGTTCCGCTCCCTTGATAAACCTGGGACATTACTGCTCCTAGGCCGAACCTCAGAGGCATCTGTTTGTACCCTACAGAATTCTCGCGAGAAACCTGGGGCCACCAATACTGGCTGTGTACAGGGCTGACTTCAAGTTTATAAGAGAAGCTTCCTCAGCCTCTGGGACCACTTGATCATGCGGATTTGACACACCTTACGTTAGGTTCATTAGAGGGCAACCGCCATAGCTCGGCGAACTTTAGGGCTAAATCATCGCCGGTAATATCCCACCTACCCTAAGAAACAGGCTCTCACTTGTTTCTTATTATTGAGGGGCGGGCCAGGTTTTGATGGCTTCTATTTGTTCACTTGAAGGCTTTATTTCCCTCTTACCATCCACACACTACCCCAGTAACGGGCCTCCTCCATCCTATCGCGCACTTACTGGGGTTTATGGTGAACACCACCTTTCTTAGCGCATCTAGACAGCTTGGATCTTCTTAAGTGACTCTCCAACTCAGGCTGAAAGATCACTATGTCTCAAGGTAGGCGACGCATGTGCCCTGTGGGGACCCAAGACCTATCCATACTGCCCTCTGAAGGGTGGTGGAGTGCCCTGCAACCCAAATGGCATTCTTACATATGGAGGACCCCCGTCTGGTGTAACGAAAAGTCAGTCATTCTCTCTGGGCCTCCTTGGTTAAGGGATCTGCCAATTACACCCTTAGACAGGTCTAGGGTGGAGATGATAACCTAAGGGCTGGCCCTAACTCTCAATAAGCTCAGTCCACCCGGTGCATGGGGCGTATGCATCGACCTTGGGATACCTCATTAGCTTACGGTAGTCGTATGCAGAAGCGCCAGCTCACCGTTGGGTTTTGGCCTAACGACGATGGGCGCTGGACCATCCCTCAATCCTTAACTCCTCTATCCACCCCTAATTTTTAACATTCTCTGTACCCTTTTGCCACAATTTCCTACGGCCTCGAGGGAATCCTATAAGTGTGTTTAACTCACTCTGACATGAGGCTCCGGTCCACAATCTCAGGTTCCACAACAACATGCGTTAGCCCATGGTGCCTCCTGTGAACAGTCCCTATTTTTGTTGCACGCAGTTTCTGCCACGTGTGGGTCTGAGAAAGGAAACAGGGTCTCTGCATTATTTACTGTCCCCCACCACCCCGCCCCCCTCTAACAAGGTCCCTCTGGTATGGAACCACAAAACAGATGCCTCCAGGGGGTGTCCCCCCACTAGCTCTTTCCATGGCTTCGAGCAAGTTAACTGTGGTAGATTTTGATTAGGGACTTCCTCTACCCGGCTGATGGACCCGATAGTTGACTTCCCCACCTTTTCTCAACGACCATCCATATGGACCTTGCCATTTCGCCAGGAACTTGCTCTCCACCGTTGGTACTAAGACCAGGACCCGGTCCCCTGGACTAAACTGTCTCACTCGGGCCGAACTGTTGTAGACTCTCGCTTGCGCCTCTTGGGCCTGTAAGAGATGCTTTTTAACAATAGGGAGTACCTGAGCGATCCGTTCCTGCAACTGGGCCACATGCTCAATAACGCTTTTATGGGGTGTGACTTCGCTTTCCCAGGTCTCCTTGGCGATATCTAATAGACCCCTGGGATGCCTGCCATAAAGCAATTCAAAGGGGAGAACCCTGTGGAGGTTTGTGGGAACCTCTCTAATAGAAAATAGGAGATACGGCAAAAGGTAGTCCCAATCTCGGCCATCTTCCTCGACTACTTTCTTCAACATGGCCTTCAAGGTCTTGTTGAAGCGCTCTACCAAGCCATCTGTCTGGGGGTGATACACCGAGGTGCGTAGCTGGGTCACCCTCAGAACCTTACAAAGATCCTTCATTACTCTTGACATAAATGGGGTCCCTTGATCCGTCAGGATCTCTTTCGGCAACCCCGTTCGGGAAAATATGTGCCAAAGCTCCCTAGCAATGACTTTTGAGGAAGCATTTCTCAGGGGCACAGCTTCTGGGTACCTGGTGGCGTAGTCCATGATGACCAGAATGTACTGGTGTCCTCTAGCCGACTTTACCAGGGGCCCCACTAAATCCATCGCTACTCTCTCAAAGGGTATCTCAATAATAGGCAATGGGATTAGCGGGCTGCGGAAATTGGCGACCTGGGAGGTTACCTGGCACTGGGGACATGACTGGCAGTAGTTCCGGATTTCCCGGTAGCACCCTGGCCAGTAGAATCTGGGTAGAATCCTCTCTACGGTCTTATCTGGCCCCAGGTGTCCCCCCCAATACATGACTGTGAGCCAGGTCCATGACCAACCGCCTATGGGGTTGGGAACTAGCAGTTGTTCCACCACTTCTTCACGGATTTTGGTCACCTGGTACAACAGGTTTTCCCCTTCATGGCAAAATGGGGAAATCTTTCCTCGCCCCTGACTCTTGGGGTTTACCCCATCCAGGACCACCACGCTATTGAAAGCCCCTTTCAGGGTTTCATCCTGCAGCTGGGCCGTCCCAAAATTTCCCCGAGATACCCCTAGGACGGGAACTGTCTCGTCAAGGGGTGACTCGTTCTCACCATCTCCTACCATGACAGAGAACGGGAATTCGGAACCACCTCCTGGACAGGGCTCTCAGGGCTGTCCTGTGCTCTCGGGGAATTTCTGCTGTACTGTATTTTCCCATAGTAACCAAAAGAGAGGGCAGTCCCGGCCAATTATCGCCTTGTGCAGTAACCCCTTCACGATGCCTACTTGGTGGGACACTGTACCCCCATCAGATTTTAACGTGACTCGTGCCACTGGGTACACTTTGGTATCCCCATGTATGCACGTGACTCCCAAAGTTTTCCCTGGGATCAACACATGGGGAATACGGGCCGTTAGGAGAGTGACCAAACTCCCCGAGTCCAGGAGTCCCCTGATAGGGGTGCCATTCACCCTGATTGGACAGAGTGGAAGTCCCTTCTCCGTGTCCATCACTGCTGTGCAGGCCGGTTGCGCAAACAATGACGTACGCCGCCCTATGGAACAGTCCATGGGTTCCGAGCCAAGTGGGCATTGGGCCACCATGTGCCCAGCAGTGTTGCACTTCCAGCAGATGATGTCCCTGACCGAGGGTCTGGATGTTGGCTCTGGCAGGCCTTTGGCCTTGGACCGGGCTTCTCTAGGGGGTTTGGGACCCCTTCTTGGGCCGTCAGAGTCACTCTGCATACGCCAGTATGGAGGGGCAAAGGGTCCTGGATCGACCATGGAGCGCTCCACGGCCTGATACCTTTCCACCAAGGCTACCAAGTCATCTGCCGTCTGGGGATTTCCCTGCGCGACCCAGCACTGCACTGGCTTGGGGAGCGCGTGCACAAACCGGTCCATCATGACCCTTTCCACCAATCTGGCTGGGGAACAGAACCTCTGGCTGCACGCCATATTCTGGATGAGGTGCAGGAGAATACAACATATTGGACCTTGGGGGCTGTCCCCTCTGTATCCAGCACTAGGCCCGGTGCACCTCTGAGGCCCTGACGGTGACCGTCACGCCCAGGATATCAGCTAGCCAGATCCTCTGATCTCAGCATAGGGTACTCCCTGGCATCTGCAGAGTACAAGTCCAATAAAAGCTTTCTGAGGCATCGCCGGTTTGAAATAACAGCGGGAGCCAGGACCTCTGCCCACTGCTAGGCTGGTAGTCTCCTCCATTATCAGCCAACCCACTCGAAGACGGTAAGGAAGGACTTCCACGTCGTCCCTCTGGGATCTCTTCTGCAGGCGTCACGTAACCTCTTCCCGCAGTCTGCTGTCCTCCTCCGATGACGGGGTGCTAGCTGGGGCCCTCCTTCCCCGGATAGCTTCCTCCAAGGAGGGCCATCTGCCCTGATTAGGAGCTGGTTAGTTTTATTCCTGCTGTGATCCGCACCAGACCTGGCATTGGCTTGTTTGCGGTTTTGGACACTCACCATGCACCAGGTGCTTTCACAGTCCTCCATAGCACACCGTCTGGCTTTTGAAGAGTAGCCAGCTGCTGCCTTAACCCAGGACATGCAGTTTCCTACTCCAGGATGTTGCCCTCATCCGAGACACCAATTTAGGTATAGTTCAAACGGAATCAGTCCTTTGGTGGCTAAAACACAGCAAGTTTAATGGTGCACTCCACAAAAACATGCAAATAAACGGCAGGCTTGCTTCAGTCAAACAAAATAAAGATATCCGGATCAAACACAGTCACAGGTATAAGTGCAGTACCGTACTTTGGTTCCCTGGCAAGGAAACCACACGCAGGTCTCAGTCTCTCTCTCTGGAGTGCAAGGCCCAGCTCTGGCTTTCTTCCAAACACTTGCTCCACTGAGCCGTTTGTACAAAGGTAAGGAACCACACCCCCTCTCACCTGAGCCTGCTGGCCTTATATAGGGCTGGTCAGCCCAGGACTGGATGTGGGAGCAGCCCGTCCCACCCAATTCTACAGACTGCTCCAATAAAGCCCGACCCGGATCACGGCATTATTGCCATACTACATATACAAAACCTGTGTCAGTGGCCTGCTGCCGCTGACACCAAAACAAATGGGCTTTATTTCACCGATCTTAAGCAGATCGGTGACACATAACGTCCGTCAATAACGGCACCTTGTGCCTTCCTACAAGTTATAGTTTTAAAGCAAGAAGACTGGGAGAGGCCGGGGCAGAACCCCACTTCTGGCTGAAGCGTGTCTAAGAAGGGGCAAGAGGCCTATGGGAGCAGCAGGCAGAGTCAGCATAAGCCTGGACCATTGTGGATGAGCCACAGGAGAAGGTCAGGTAGAGCAGTGGGGTGGGCAGATAGGATAGCCCCTTAGGAACTGCGTGTGTGTGAATGTTGAAGAAACTGCTAGAAAGTAATACATGGGCGACCAAGTCGTTCTGTGACTTTTGTTGCAAGAAGAAAGAAGTAATGCCCTTTCCCCGACTTTTGTGTCAGTTATTTCCATCGCTGGGATATCACAGAGAGTCCCACACCGCACCTCTCCCTGCAACACAAGGAACCCAAGGGGGTTACTCAGCCTGTCACTTTACAGGAGAATTTTTTAAAATTATTTAACTCCTTTCCTTCCCAACTTATTTTTTTTTGTCATGTTCGTTTTTCCCTCCCTACCATTTTTTCATTTATGTAGACACAAAGGGCGACATGTATGAATTTCGCAACGTCGGGGCGCACCTTTCCGCCGGTTTTCTGGCGAAATCTGCGCCTGATTTATGTTGGCGCCGGGGTGTGCTTATACATTCCATGTAAAGTCCGCTGCGCCTCGCCAGTGTGTGGGGCGCAGTGCGGGAACATGGGCGCAGTGTGGCGCTGCGCCTAAGATTCGCCGTCCGAGGAGGTGCGCTCATACATGCGGGGAAAAGTTCCCTGCGCCTCGCCAGTGTGTGGGGCACAGTGCGGGGACATGGGCGCTGTGCGGGACTGCGCCTAACATGTATTCCGATGCGAGACAGGCTGTATAACAGCGAGAAATCAGTAAAGATGTCCTTGGCGAGTATGAATAAAAAAATCGCCTTTATATAAGGCAGGAAAACATTCTCAGAAAAGAGCTCAAACATCAAAAAAAAAAAAAAAAAAAAAAAAAAAATCCTTTGAAAATATCCAAATTCAAAATTTAAGGAAATTGGAAATTGCGGGGAAAAATACAAAAATAAAATTTCCTGAAAGCTATTCCATTGGTGGGAAAAGAAAACCGGCCAATAAAAATAGAGGGGACATGAACCATTAAAACCAAGGGAGAATATTGACCAATCAGAATCAAAGGCGGGCCCATTTTCAAAATACAGAAAAAAATGCAGAAAAGAGCTGTTTGGGTTGAACTAGCGGGGGTTTGGGCTATCCCAGCTAATCAGAGCGGGGGCAAACTTCCCCCTTTTGTAGTCTTGGAAAGATCGGCGAAAATGAAATTTTGGCTCTAAACCCGTCCCCATGGAGAAAGAAAAAAAAAAACTTTTTTATTATTTGAAAAAAATTTTCCCCTTTTTAAAAAAAGAGCTAAAAACATTCAAAAAAACCAAAAATAAAATTCAAAACCCGAACAACGCTTTTTTCGGAAGGCACATCGGAAATTTGGGCAATAGAAAAAAAAAATTCCCCGGAAAATACAGAAATTTAAAATTTGGTACGCTTTCTGATTGTTTGGTTTTCCAAACCAATCAGAAAAAGAACGACAAAGACCCATTAAACCTAGGGAAAGAAGTTTTGACCAATCAAAATCAAAGGCTGGACATTTCCCAAAATGTACAACCCGTACGTAAAAGGTGGATCCACGGGGCCACCGAAGCAAAGGGGGGCCCAAAACCCCGGCCCAAAAAGGGGAAGGGAAATAAGTTTCCCTTTTTCACCAGAGCCCCCCGCAAAGGGGGAATGGATTTTTGCTGCGGGGGAGGGTTTCTTTTCCCGGGTCGTTGGGGAAAATTGGGCGCTAGGCAGGGGCAGGCGGGGGCCAAGAAAGGTTGGTCGAACGGCGAAGGTAACCCCAAAATGTTAAACGGAACAAGGGAACGGAAAAAGAATCAGAGACAAGGCAAGTAACGCTTTCACAAAAAGGCTGAAAGGGCACTAAAGATCCGGAAACCCCCCAGGAAGGGCGGGCTTAAATAGGGCATGCCGGGCAAAACCAAAAAAACCCGGGAAAATGGGCCCCCTTTAAATCCACATGCCGGCCCGCCCCAAAAAAAGCCCCTTTAAAGAGGGTTGGGGGGGACGCCGCCGGGGGGTTTAGACCGCAACAGGAGCGCGGCCGGGAAAATTTAAGGGAAAAAAAGTCGGGCCCCCCGGGGTGGGGCGCGCCCCCCCCCCGGGCCCAGCGGGCGGGGGTCCCCGCTCGGGCGGCGACCCCCGGGGGGTCCCCCGGGGACCCGGGACGGGGCCCGGGGGCCCCCCCCGGGACGGGTACCCCCCCCCCCCCCCATGGGCCTTTTCCCCTCTTTCGGGGCCTGGAGGAAACTCTGAATTATGTCCCCGTCCAGAAAAATTTTTTCTTTTGGCTCCCAGGACCCCCCCGGGGCCCCCAAACCCCCTTTTCCAGTAAAGGGAAAAAAAAACCGTTTTCCCCCCTAAACCGCCCATGCCCTAGAATCCCCTTTTAACCGTAAAGACATCGGTGGAAAATCCCCCAAAAGGAGGGGAGGAGCAAGTACCCAGAGAACGATTAAGGACGCCCGGGTTTTTTAGCAGGGAAAAAGGGAAAAGGATTTTGGGAAAACCCTTTCAAGTGGGGGAAGGGGGAAAGCTTGTTTTCTACTGGGTTAATGCCTTAGCACCTCAATGGACCCAGGAAGGGGGGCCCCACTTAAGCTGGGAACCTTGAAACGTTTTAAAATTGCCAAACCCCAAACCTTGTCACCGGGCGGGGAAGGGTTTGGGCGAGGTCTTCGCTTTTTGTGGGTTTTGAGTTTTGGTTGCGGGGGGAAAGGCCGAGTTAGCAAATTTGGTGACCCTTTTTTCCCGGGATACTGTCAGGTCCGGACCACCTTTTCCAAACAGCGGGCACCTCCAAAGGGAAACAAAAAAGGGGGGGGGTTGGGGGGGATGCCCGCCCTTAGACAATAAAGAAAGGACGCACCACAGCCCCCAAATCCAAGTTTTAAAACAAAAAACTGGGCCCGGGGCAAAAGCGGGACCAATCACCCTTTGCAGCGGAAGAAAAAGGGTTGGGGCGCAGGTACCCCCCCCTAGGGTCTGGTTTACCCCTCTCTCCCTGCCCTTTGGACGGGGGTTTGGTAAGGCCAAAGGGAAAAGTCCATTTTCATTTGAAGTTTGGTTCAAAGAGGGACGCCGGGAAATCTGGAGAAAAATTAAAACGCCACGGTCCGACACAAATGTGTTTGAGGGGAGCCCATGAAACCCCAAAAAAAAATATGAAAAAAAATAACTGCAAGGCGAGGAGCAAAAAGGGGTAGACCCGGCAGAGGAATAAAGGGGGACATCTTAAAAAACCGGGTCATTAACCCCCCCAAGATCAGGGGTTTTTCCCCAGCGGGGGAGGGAAATCCGTGAAAAAAACCCAGGGCCCAACAGGGGCCCAAGGACGGGCGGGGTAAAAGGGGTAAAAAGGGGGGGAAGCAACCGGGCCTTTTTAGACGGGGAGACTTGTTCCGGCAAAAAGGAAGCGCGGGGCCCCTTTCCACGAACTCACGAACATCCTGGGCTGGGCCCTTTCGGCCCCCAGTAGAAAATCGAGAGAGAGTGAGCGGGACCCTCTGAAACTCCGGGTCCCCCGCCAAAAAAAAACCGGGAGCAATAAACCCCATAAACAAATCCTCTTCCAAAGACAAAAACGGACGTATTTTTCCTTGGGCCGGGGAGGAATGCTTTTGTAGGCCCTACTGGGGCGGCAAGTTTAAAACCCGTTTTCTTTGGGGGGGGGATAAAGGGGGCCGTGGAGGGGCCCTCGCCCCCCAGTCCACATCCAAACACGGAAAAGGGCTTTTCCGCCCTTTGGAAAAATTCGTTCCGAAAGGGCGAAAATAAATAAGAAAATAAACCCCGGGAAAAAGAAGAAGCCCAACAACCCTGGCGGGTTTTAAAGCTTTGGGCAGTCTGGAGAAAACAGCAGATTTTTAGGGTGGGTAAAAGATGCTGCCCAAGGGTGACGACCCCCCCCTTCCAAAGGAGGTATCTCCTTCTTCCCGTGCCAGCTTAAAGGCCGGGTAAATTTCCCCGGGTCCCCCCTTTAGGTAGTTCCTCTCAGCAGAGGAAAAACTTTTAGAAAAAAAACCCGCAAGGGGGGTTTTGCCTTTGGGCCCTTTTTTTGGAGAGTAGGCCCCCGGCCCCAACCAAAGGAGGCCCCGACCTCGAGAAAAAAATGATTGTTAAAAGCAAGGCCGAGAAGCACGGGCGCAAAGGTGAAGGGCATTTTTTAAAACCCTTGAAAAGGGCTTCCTCTGCCGCGGTGCCAGAGCTTAGGATTTGGGCTTTCTTTTGGGTTTTAAAGGGCCACTATGGGAAAACACCAGCGAGGAAAATGGGGGGTATAAATTGCCTGTAATATTGGCAAAACCCCAGGAATCTTTGAAAGGGCTCGGAAGGCCCAGGGGCGCGGCCACTGTGGGAACGGCAGACAATTTCCCGGGGGGGTCCATCATTGGGCCCATTGTCAAAAATGATGTGGGCCGAAAATTTGGGTTGGGGGCCTGTTGATGAAACTGGGAATTTTCTCAATTTTGGCATAGAGGGGGTTTTTGGCCCTTTTAACGCCCCTGAACCTGGGGGCACGGGGAATTTTTAAAAGGGTTTCAAGGTCGGGAGAAAAAACCAAAATTTTCGTCAAGATACCCAACCACGTTTTGTGTACAGGGGGCCCCGGGAAGATGTCATTGACAAATTTCTTGGAAGAGGGCCCGGGGCTTTGGGCAGAGCCCCGAAGGGCATGAACCGGGTACTGGGAAGTGCCCGTCGGGGGTGTTGAAAGGGGTTTTCCATTCAAAAACCCCCTCCTCGAATCCGAAATGAGATTAAAGCCCCTTTCGCAGGTCCATTTAGTAAAAAATCTGGCCCCAAACGAACGAACAAAAAGTTTCCGTGATAAAAGGGCAGGGGATAGGGGTTTTTTTTACCGGGGATCTTGTTGAGGCCACGATAGTCTATGCAAAAAAACGCGCTTCCGTCCTTTTTAAACCCACGAAGAAGAACCCCGGCCCCACTGGAGGAGGATTTGGGCCGGAAAAAAACCCCTTTTCTGGAGATTTTCCTTTGATATACGGGGACATACCAAGGTCTCGGGTCCGGGGGGAAAACCCCTGCCACGTGGAGGAAAGACTCCCGGGCAGGGGGGTCAAAAAGGACACCCCGAATGGGCGATGGGGGGGCAAACGCTCAGTTTGGGTTTTTCTAGGGGAGAAACGGTCTGCAAAGGTTTGGGAAATGGGGGCAGGAAGGCCCGTCAGGGGTTTTAAACAAATCCCGAAGAAGGGGGTAAGCACCGGGCGAGGTCCACCAAAAACACAAAGACTGACACCCGAAAAAAAACCCAGGAACTTCCCCGACTGCCAATCGAGCCCCGGAGCGGGGCGTTGCCCCACGGGAAAAACCCAGGAGAATGACGGGGAAGGGGGGGGGTGTACGTAGAACGAAAGCCCTCTCCTTTTATGCAGCAACCCCTACTTGAGGACAAGGGGCTTCAGTTCGGAACCGAATGGGGTCCTTTAGAAATTTTCCCCAACAGACCAAAGAAAAATGATAGGGGCTTCCCCCAGGGGGATCCCCGGGGGGTTATGCTGGATACCAAAGCACGCCCCCAAAAAAATTTTCCCCGGCAGACCCAAAACCGGGAAAAGCAGTACCTGAAACTGGCACCACCCCAGTCCCCCGCGATCAGGGAGGCATGGAAAAAGGCGGGGGAGAGGGGCTTCTCTCACCAAAAACCCCTCTCCTCCCTTAAACCCTAGGGGGGGCCCCGTTTCCCGGGAACCTGAGGGCGAAAGGGGTAAGGGAAATCGGGGAAATGGCCCTGAAACTCCCACAGTACAGAAAAAAGTTTCTCCCACACGCCCTTCGGGTTTAAAACTCAGTTGTAACAGGGGGGCCCGATTCCACCTCCATGGCCTTTTTCGGGGGGAAAAGGGGGGCGAGGGGACTGAGGCGGCCTTTGAAATTTTTGGGGGCCCAGACGAGAAACGTGGGGGTCTGGGCTTGCTCTCGTTCCTCCCCGGGAGTTTCCTCCGGGCCCTCTCCGAAAAAACGGATGAAAATTTCCCGAGGGGGCCGGGGAAGAAAAAGGTTCGCTAAAAGGGAAGACGGGAGATCCCGGGCAGAAAAGCATCCTTTAAAGGGCGGCGGGAGAGGCCCTTCTTAAAGGGTTTTCAGTCAACGCCGCTTCATTCCACGAAAAGGGGAAAGGGCCCCGAGTGCGGAAACGAAAACGGCATAATCGCCTACAGATGACCCCCTTTTGGCGCAGTTTTTAGCAAGGGGGCTGGGCCCGACGAACCCCGGGGAGGGTTTCCCTCAAAAAACCGCCCTGAACTCGGTGAGGAATGAAGCCATTTTAGCGTGCCCGGGATGGGCCCGTCCCAAGGGGGGTGGGCCCAAGCCGGGGCTTTCCCGGAAGAAGGCTAGAAACGAACCCCCCCTTAAAACCCTTTGGGTTGGGAAAATTGGGTTTTCCCATTAACCAATTTTCAGGGAGAAAATTGGGAAAAAAGCCCCTGCAGGCTTTGGAGTCCCCCAAAAAAATCGAAGGGGGTTTGGGGCATAGATAGACGGACCGGGGGAACAGAGGTTGGACCCGGAGCCGGGGGACACGGGAGCCAGGGGAAGTGGGTTTTGCTCCCTTAAAAACCGGGAGCTGCTGCTTTCAGGGCGGAGAGAAGCTGTTTTTGCTGGGTTTTGGCTGGGGCGAGCTGTTGTGACTGCTGAGCCACAATGGCGGTGGGGTTTAGCGTCAAAACCAAAGAGGCCCCCTTTGGCGGGATCCAGGGCCGGATTTTAAACTGTCACTTACCCGAAAACGTAGAGGGGGGATCCACGGGGGCCACCGCAAGCGAGGGTGTAAGCCAGGGCCAGGGGAAAAGGTAGGCCCCGGGTTTTTTCACCCAAAAGCCCGGGCCGAAAGCGGGATGGACTTCCCGGCGGGGGGAGCTACCGGGTTTTCTTTTTCCCCTGACGTGACTTGCTTCGGTGAAAACCGAGGTATGGGTTTGGTGCAGAACCCGTCAGGGGGGGCTCGTATGGGGAACAGGCAAAAGGGTCAGGGCACCCGGCACATTTCGTTTTCGAGGCAGGCGCTGGGTCAGGGCAGGCCCCAAGAAGCTGGTCGAGGAACGGAAAAGCTAAGGGGAAAGGAAACACGAAAATCAGGAAAAAAGGCAAGTAACGTTTTCCCAAAAATTTGGGCTGAAAAAGGCACTAAAGACCCGGGAAAAGGCCCCAGGAAGGGAAAGGTTTAAAATAGGGGCGTGACCGGAAAATTACCCAATTCCCGGGTAAAACCGGGGGCCCCTTTTAAATCTCAACAGTCCCCGGCCCGGGGCGCCCGGTTGGGGGCACGGGGGAGGCTGAAAACCCGAAACAGGGCGCGGGGGGGTTTAAGTAAGGAGGAGTCGGGCCCGGGCCGGGTGAGCGCGCCCCCCCCTCAAGGGGGCGGCGGTGCCGCCGTGCGGCGACCCCCTTGGGGGCCCGGGGGACCCCGGGGGGGGTTCCCCGCGGGCCCACCCGTGCCCACAAAAGACAGTAAAATGAAAGAAAAAAGCTGTTTGGCTGAAAAAAGGGGGGCCCTTGGCTACCCCGCCCAATCAGAGAAAGGGCCCTACTTTTTGTAGACTTGTTTAGTCTATGGAGAGATCGGCGAAATGAAAATCTATCGGGGGCCTTCCCCGCGTGCGGCATGGAGAAATGAAAAAAAAAAATTTTTTTTATTAATGTAAAACAAAAATCAGATAAAGCGCAAAAACCCTTTCAAATAAAATAAAGCTTTTAAATCCCCTAAAAACGCTTTTGGGTCGCCGAGCCCCGGCGCTACAAAAGGGAAATTTGGGCAAATAGAAATTTCCCGGGGAAATACAGTAATTAAAAATTGTTTAAGCTTTTTCCGTTTGGGTGGGCAAAAACCGGGCCAATCAAATAGGGGGCGACAGGGACCCATTCTAACCTATGGAGGAGTATTGACCAATCATATTCAAAGGCGGGCAGTTCAAAATCCAGTAAAAACGCAGAAAAGAGCTGATTGGTTGAAGCGGCGGGGGCTCATCCAGCTTAGCCAATCAGAGCGCGAGCTACTTTCTCATAGAGTTTTATGGGAAAAGAAATGCAGAGCGAGCTCTGTTTGTGATTGGCGAAGTTAAAAGAGGCGCGGTTATTTGGACCAATGGGAGAGCGAGCGATGCTCCTATGGGTTTTCTAATGCAATCTGAAATAAAACTGTACATGGCCGAAATCAAATGATAATACTGCCGAAGTTGTTCCGATGTGTATATAAAATGAATAATAATATGGGGGTAAAGAAAAATAAATATTAATTCAATAAAATCAGGTTATTTCTTTATTTTCGTTAGCCAAAGGATCAATAGTAATGGTGTAAGAAAATAAAGAAATAAACAGGATTTTATTGATTTAATTTTTTTTTTTTTTCTTTACCCCCATATTATAAACCCCAAAAATTTTTCCCTTTTTCGATTTTTCCTTATGTTTTCCCCCCTCATTTTCCTTTCTTGCTTCACTTCGCCTCCCCCGGGAGCTTTTAAACCCCCAAAATAAACTAAGTCTGACCTCGGAGCTGAAAGAGCGCTTGCAAATGCGCCCCCTTTTTGCCGACTCGCGATCGTACATGCCTCGGGGGTTTTCGAGCCGACGGGGCCGCGTCCCGCCCCGGGAACGCCTAAAAACCGCGCCCACCCCCGCCCCATTACCCCGCCCCTTCATGCGGGGCACGCTGAAACGGGGGAAAACGCTGCGCCAAACCCCATTTAAATCCCGGGCGTCCGACAGGGGGATTCGGCTGGAAGGCCAGGTTACTCCAAAAAACAGGCGAAAAGCCCGTTCATACATGTCGCCCATAATGTTGGTAAGGGGTTAACAATAACGATAAAATGCCCCCTAGGGTGAAAAAATTTGCTGTAACAGACTAGGGATTTCCTTCAAAAGGTTAAATCAAATTTGCCCATTTGCTAGTAAGGTCAAAACATGCCAGTAACTACACTATGTCCACTGACAAGAGTGATATGGAAAACAGTGAAAAGCAATAAGTTTGAGATACTAAAGAAAGCATCTTATCACCACGCAAATTTTAGAGGGGAAATTTTTTGGAAAAACTGAAAAAAAAATAATGTATACTTCCTAAATGTTTTAAATTGATATCGTATCAAAACCTGCTAAAATTTCAAAAGGGTCACACGCTGTTTTAAAAAAGGGGGCATGTCTCCCCCAAAACATAACAATTAAAGAAAAACGGATTTTCCATAAAATGAAGGAAAAAAAAAAAAACCTTTTAAAGTTTTCCCAAAAACTAAAAGAAAAATCCCAATAATGCATGAAAAAAATACCTGAAAAGGGAAATTTTTGGACGGGTTTTTTTGGGCAAAAAAGGGAAAACACCAAAAAACCTTCCAACACCCCCCTTTCACACATGTTCCCTAAATGTTAAAAGTTACTTTTTTAAAAATTAACATTGTTTGGGGTATTTTTGACACGGTTTTATTTTCCCAAAGTATTTCGGGGCGTTTTTTCGCCACAATTGCCGCTTTAACAGGGCAAAATGGCGCTGCAATTAAAAGGTAATTCTAATTAAAGGATTACGCGTTTTCCCCCTCCCCGCCCAACAATACGATCGAAAAACGCGCAGGGGGAAAATTGGGAAAACTTAAAATTGTTCCGGGCGTTTTAATTTTCCCGGGAAAATTGCATATCAAGGGGGGCCCCGCCAGTTTGAGTCCCGGGCCCTCCCCCTCCTTTGGAATTACCGCGGGTTTTTTCCAAAACGGGTGTGAACATCCCCTCTTAAATGTGTGATGATACTCTTGAAACATTCAAAGTGTTTAGGAATCAGTAGCACATACAGTAACATAGTACAAGCAGTCAAGCTTCTCCAAGAGATCACCTCTTTCAAAAGACCAATCCTAGATCAGTGATTACCCTTCTTCTGACCACCCTTAGAAGAAAATACTTCAATTTAATTTGCAATTCTGGGTGGTCGGCTGAAACAGATTTCACAGTATATAGACATGTTGCCCCATATGTCTTTCGACAGTGTTTCTTAGCTCCCATTAATGTGGGATAAATACATTAAACTGTTGACAAATACTGAAAACACTGGAAGCTGTCGGAGAAGAAATCTGCCAGAGGATTGTTTCAGATCATGGCCATTATTCATTCTTAATGCTTGACAGATCCTTAACATTTGTTTTATAATGAAAAGCAATAAATGGATGATTTCATAAAAATTTGACTTTTGCCAAAGCCAAACCATGTGAGTTCTAAGACAATGTTTTTTTTTAGCTCCAATCTTGTGAAGCTTTAGCCTGTTGAAACACTCAGGGGGATTTTGCACATGTTGTAGTTTTCAGATCAGGGAAAATTTAATTTATTAAAATTGCAGTGGTAGCAAATTGTGATTGGACATAGTAGAAACACATAATTGCTCCGGACTGTTCAAATTGTAATAATTAAGTTACAGTGATTAAAGTGCAGTCATTAGGTTTCTTTATGCTTTTGTTTTCCTTTCTGGTTTTGTGCGGCCTTAGGCCTCATGCACATGGTATTAAATGGACTCATAATATGGCAACCATATACTGCTATGGTCTACTTGCTGTACCTCTATATGCTTTTATGTGACAGGTTTTTTTTTCTCATGCATACTGAAATCACCAGGATAACAGTTGTTGTGAGTTTCAATGCATTGCTATCTTATAAGAAACCATAGTATCGGTGCATGGGTTCGGGTTCAGTCTATACGTGTGTGTCAAAAAATATGGCTTTGGATAGATTTCCATGCCCAAGGGGTTTTATACAAGGTCTGGTCTGTGCACATGACCCAATGTTTCAAAGTTAAGTCTTTAGCCATTTACAGTTTACAGCTGTATGATATTGTAATGACTCTCTAGAGCCGAGTGGTGGGTTACAGGCCAGAGAACGGAATCTAAGAAGGTCCTTGGTTTTCTTTTAACTCCTAAACAGGAATCTTTCTAGGTTGCTTACCCGAGGTAGTCACCCGTGACTACAAATAATGTCTAGGTGTGGTGCGAGGGAAAAAGATAAGAAGTGCAGTCAGGCAAGCAAGGCAAGCAATGTTCTTTTGTGGACAAAGACAAGTCAAAGGTCTAGGCAGGCAGCGAAAAGGTAGAAAGGTCAGGAAACAAATCGAAGACTAAACTAGGAATCTATACCTATTAATAATATCTGGAACACCAGAAATAACAACCAAAGATCAGGCACGGAGGTGGAAGTGGTACCCTTTTACATTGTTGCATAGTATGGTTGAAAAGAGACTTATGTCCATCAAGTTCAGCCAAGGGTGGCGAAAGATGTGGATGAAGAGAAGGGGATAGAAAATTTTTAATCTTAGTTTCTTCTACTGATGAAGATTTGGAACCCAAAAGGCAAGAACCAATTTGCCCTAAATGAATATTTAATTTCTGCTCCCAAAATTGCCATCAGACTGGATCTAGAATCTTATACAGCTACACAGGTATAAATATTTTTTTTATTTTATTTTCAGGCAGTTATTTAAGCCTTTCTTGAAACCCCTAACTGTTCTTGCTGTGACCAGCTCCTCAGGTGGCTATTCCACAGATTTACAGTTCTCATTGTAAAGAAGGCTTTTCTCCTCTGCAGACAGAATTATTTTTTCCCTAGATAAAGGTCATGTACCTTTGTCCTTTAAGGGGGATTTACATGAAATAACTTTTCTCCATACTTTTTGTAGTTGCCATTTATATACTTATATAAATTAATCATGTCGCCCTGCAGCCGTATTTTCTCAAGATTAAATAAGTTTAATTATTTTAACCTCTCCTCATTAATAAGTTGCTCCATTCCCCTTATTGCTTTGGTTGCTCGTCTTTGCACTCCCTCCATTACATCCTTTCTATAAACTGGAGCGCAAAATTGAAAAGTATATTCCAAGTGAGGCTGCACCAGTCCATTATTTAGCGGTAATATTACATCCCTGTCTTTTAAGAAAGTCCAAGAAAATTGGCAGTGAAGCACATTGGTGGCATGCACGGCTCGTTAAATTAAAGAGTATCAGCATATATGTGAACGTAATGGATGCCACAGAGGACCAAGTTGGTCAGTGCAGTGGTCACAGCGGGAAGAGCCACAAGAAGTAAAGGGTAAAGTGGTTGAATTACTGGCCATGGTAAAGAGATATATCATGGCTCATGAAAGCTAAGTAGCTCTGTCTTAATATACTGTATAAGACTCTAAAAAATTATTTTAATTGAGACTTTTTTCTGCTACATCCTGTTTTAATGTAGCTTTCTATGGAACATGACAGGTGGGGCACAGGAGCTTCAAGTAAACTGCTTGTAGGAGCATGGCAACAGGAGATGCAGAGATGACCAAAATGTTAATCGTAACATAGGCATTGTGCTGTCAGCAGTAAGAAACAGTTTTTATACAGTAAAGCCATGTTTTCCCCATAGCAGACAACACCATAAATGGTCCACAACTCCAGAACAATTTGAAATAATTGGTGAAGGTGTACGCTGATGTGACTGCAATGCAAATGCAAAGACAAAGAAATGGACCTGCAGCACTCTACAGATGTCAAGAGACAGATAAACAACAAATACATGAATAGCATGGATTCACTGCATCCAAGCTGTTCCTTCCTGCTGGCCGCACAGTGCCTATGTCACAGATAACATTTTGGTCATCTCTGCAGCCACTATTTCCATGCAAGGAGTTCAGAACAGTGTAGCTGGGACCCTCCTGCTCTGAAAAGTATAAAGGCCTGAAAAGGCACAGAGAAAGGTGAAACGTAAAATAGAGTAAGTTCCCATCTGAACTGAGGCTAACTTTCTGCTCGTACAATTGGCCCGTACAATTTTGATCAAACTTGAGCTAAGAGCCTCATATTCTCATAGATACTAGAGCTAGCAGAAACACAGTTTGAAATAATTCATATATTCATTGTTTATCTGTCGCTTGTCATCTGCAGATTCCCCATAGCATGCTGCAATAGTAATCAGATAGTGTGTGGAATCGGTCAGGGACACACGAGTAGACACCGACTGAGTGAGGTCCTAACGCTGTTCCCAACACATTGTCTCTGCCTTTTGGAGGTGCCCAACTCCTTAACAGGATGGCACCAACCGTAGACTGCAAGATACACTAAGTAGATGAATACACAAGACGCAGACTAAACAAACTAAACACAGTAATAGGTCAAACAAGCTAGGTCAGCAACAGTTGGGAGAAGCAGTACAGAATCACTTAGCAATGGAATAGTCACTAAGTTATTGCCACGTCAGGTACTAGGTAAAAGCAAAGAAAGCGTAACAGGCTAGCTTTACAGGCACAAAAGGTAATCCAGTATAGCAGGCAAGGAGAAATGGCACAGGAACCTTTTATAACAGTCAATTATACAACATGGGTCTCTAAAAATTTATATTATTATCGTATATAAAAAGCATCATAATTCAGGCATTAGACCGCATTGTACAGCATAACCATAATGGACATAATATTGAAGCAATACTCAGCATTATGTTGCGACCTCCCGGTCGTTCAGATCAGTTCATCGTAGAGACGCCAGAGAGTCCCGGAAGCAGAGCGGGCGCAGCAGATGGGCACAACCTGCGCCCCACGCACCCTGCGTGCTACGTATCGGACTCAAGCTCACCCTTCGTCTTGGCAGACCGAAGGGTTGGAGCTTGCCCGAAACGTCATAGTGTGCCATTCTGCGTGCTCTGTCCGGAGGACTCTCTGGCGTCTCTAACGATGAAATGATCTGGAAACGGACCGGGAAGGTCGCATACCTATTGCTGGTATTGCTTCAGAAATTATATCCATTATGGTTATGCTGTACAATGCGTCTAATGCCTGGAATATGGATGCTTTTTATATACGATAAATAAAGTATAAAGTTTTTAGAGAGCCAGTTGTTGTATAATTGGATGCGTAAGTGGGGCTTGGAGAACCCCGAGAATGTTGTCTCTCAGAAGCAGTCAGCATAAGAGTTAATTACTGGTCCAGATTGTATATTCGAGACCTTTTTTATAACGGACCAGAGAACAGAGGTGATAGGAGGACAGCACAAAGGACTGGATTGGATACATGGCTTTTGGAGTGTCAATCAAAAGACTTGCAAGAAATAAGTTAACTAGCTGAAAGCTGGAGGAAACTGACTACGGGTGTTGGCCAAGAATTAATTAATGTAGCAGAGTTGCACAGAGCATGGTATGACATGGTGGAAACAAATATAAAGAAACTATGGCTAAAACCACGATTTTTGTTGCAACAGCTGTGGCCAGCGACCAGAGCTCAAAGCTGGGGGTGTGTCTCTTATAAGGGACCACCGGACCCTCATCAGACCCTCCAGATTTGGCAGAGTAGGCTTGGTGAAATTTCTTTACCAGCCTGGGAGTGTGCAGATCTGTAGTTGCCACACACACCCGCTCCTCAGGCGGAGGAAAAGGACAGTGAGATGCCCAACCTCAACACGAACTGTACCCCTCTGTCAGACACAATATTAGAAGGAATCCCATGGAGTCTCAGTATATGACAGATAAATAATCTGCAATGTCTTGGCAGTAGGTAATTCTTTTAGAAAGCGATAAGTGCATATTTTGGAAAAAAGCGATTACCACTACCCAGGATTACCATTACCTTAGAGGTGTGAAGGTCGGTTAACCTTCTGAAGACAAGGTGGCAGGATATTTTCAGGTTCCTCATCCAGGACATCGCAGACACCAAAGCTTCTGGATAAGGCATCAGCCGTAACGTTTTTTGTCCCTGGGATGAGTAGGTTACCCAAAATTAACCTAGTGACAAATATGCCATCGTGCCTGACACGGGAGTTCAACTTTTAGCATTATTAAGGTACAGCAAATTTTAAAGATCAGTAGTACTGATCACCTTATGTTATGGCACCCTCAGAAAGTGGTCTCCAACTCTTCAAAGGCCCAATTTGATCGCCAGTACATTCCCTGTTACCAAATATCATAGTTAGTTTCGGCAGTGGAGACATTTCTGGAGGAAGAAGATTAATGGGCCGGAGGTTGGTAAAAGGTCAGCTCCTGAGACAAGCAGCCCTACTCCCTTCTCAGAGGCACAACCTCCAAACAAAGACATGTTCAGGGTTAGGGGGACCAGGACAGGTAGCAGAACGTAAAAAACATTTTTCACATAGAAGGCTTGCTTGGCTCGGAGTTGTCAAGAGGTGGAGTCAGTACTTTTTTGTGAGATCAGTTAGGGGTTAGCTATCATGGAAAAGTTTTTCTAATGAATTTACTATAGTAATTTGCAAACCCCTTAAATATGTTTGGATCTCTTTTAAGGTAGTAGGTCTTATCCACTCTACAATTGCATGAAACGTTTGCAGATCTATACTTATCGAATCAGGAGCAAGAACAGTATATATCCCAGAAAACCCACCTCTTGGAACTCAAATTGACAATTTGGCGCATAGATGTTTCTGGCGCAACCTGGAAAGGACCACCCTCACATGCTTCCGATGGGAGACCCAATCCAGGGAGAAAATGAGGATGTCATTCAGATACACGACAAGAAAACGACCCAAAAGAGCAATAAAAAATATCATTAATAAAGCGTTGGAAGATGGCCGGGGCATTACTAGACCAAGAGGCATTACAAGATATTCAAAGTGCCCCTCAGGCATATTAAAAGCCATCTTCCATTCCTCACCCTCTCTCTGATCCGGATCAGGTTGTAAGCGCCACGGGTATCAATTTTGGAGAACCACCGAGCACCCACAACCTGGGTGAATAAATCTGGGATCAGAGGGAATCGATGATGATCCTTTACAGTAATTTTATTAAGTTCCCTGTAGTCAATACAATTACGGAGACCTCCATCTTTCTTCTCGACAAAGGAAAAAACAGCACCCGCCGGAGAGACTGATGGCCGAATGTAACTTTTTTCAAGCTTTCCTTAATATACTGACGTATAGACTCTTGTTTCAAGGCAGAAAAGTTGACGATGCAAACTTTAGGGAGCTTTGCCCCCGGAATGAGGTCTATGGTACAATCATAAGACTGGTGCGGAGGCAGACTATCCGCAACAGCCTCATCAAAGACGTCTTTGAAATCGGAAACAAATTCTGCTATATCATGATCATTATTTACAGAACACACCAAGGAATGAACAATCTTCACATGAGATCCACATAAGTCTCCCCATTTGATCAACTCAGTGGTCCTCCAGACAAACACAGGATTGTGGAGGTGGAGCCAGGGCAACCCAAGAATAACATCCGCAGTGAGTTTCTTCATGACAAAAAATGAGAGCTTTTCAGTATACAAACACCCAACATTCAAAGTGATCTCTACAGTACGAAATTTTATTCTTCATACAGTTAGGGGGTAGAATCTGCACCCAAAACCAAAAATGGAGAACACAAAGGAATTAGTTCCAAACCAGGGAGTAGAGCCACAAAACCATTACTAATGAAAACTAACGCAGCTCCCAAGTCAATCATGGCTCGACCAAAAACAAAATTCTTGGAATAGCAACCAGGTTACGGACGAAAAAAGTTAGGAGGGGTAACATGTACAATAAGTGAGAGGCTCTGGAATATCACTCAGGCGTTTGGCTTTTCCCTGCAGTGACTTAAGCATAGTCGGACAGTCTCTCAGAAAATGTCGAGGCTTCCCACAAGGCACAAGGCATTCTCCAACCGATGTCTCCTCATTGTGGCCGCAGATGTAGAACCCAACACCATTAGTTCTTCTCCAGAAGACTGAGAGGGAGACGATGATGGAGATGGAAGAGGAGATTCTTTTATAAAAGGTAAGGAGGTTTTCCAGGAAGCCCTGGACTTGTGCTGAAATCAGTCAACCCCTTGCTTTTCCCTGCTCTCTCCATGATCGTCTTCTGTCAATAGTCACAGCCAAAGATAAAGTCAATCAGGCTCTCGGGGATTGGATGACTGACCATAGCATCTTTTACGGCATCTGACATCCCTTGTCTGAAAAGGGTCTTCAGAGGTTGGTCAGACCACGCAGTCACAGTGCACCATTGGTGTAACTAGGAACAGTATTCTTCAGCCGAGCGGCGGCCATGCTGAATAAATAGAAAATTAGTTTCTGCCAATGCCGCATGGTTGGGATCATCGTAAACCTGGCCTACAGCCAGAAAAAAATCTGTCAACCGATCTCCACTCAGGGGCTACAGGGTGGTTTAAGCTTATCATTAAGGTGGGCCCCTGGGAGGAAGACACAACAAACTGCTACTTTTTCAGCCATGGTGGGAAAATAATTGAAGCAAAAAAATAGGCAACAAGATTCCCTGAAGGTTCAGAATCAGTCAGGGTTTCCGTTAAAACAATCTGGCAGAAGTATTTTTTGTTTATGCCAGGACATTTGGACCAACAAACACAAGGGCAGGTCGGGACACAAATGGGGAGGCAGGTTTGGGCGCCGTCATTGCACAGAGCAGGGTATGACCGTATTCACACTGGTGAAAACAAATATAAAGAAACTATGGCCAAAACCACGGTTTTTGTTGCAACGGCTGTGCCAGACGACACGAGCTCAAAGCCGAGGGTCTGTCAGGCACAATCATGACAGATAGTCTCTAAAACAAACTTCAGTTCAGAATTTCTTTAAAAACTGTCCATTTTGCAATATTGTTCCATATTTCACGGGAGAAATGGTATTGGATGTTAGCATATAACACTATGCACCCTTGGATGTGTGATATTTGCAAGCAGCAGGTAGATGACCGATGATTGCATTGGTCAGCCCTATAGTGGAGCAAGCAGCATGTGTTTCCTTCTAAAATTAATTTGCTTCTTTATCCTTACTTTTTTCATAAAAATGTGTGTAGGTGAAGATATAAATGTTCTGCATAATGTTGATTGTACTTTGCAGTTCTTATAACATAAGGACACTCCATAGGTTCGGCACAGAGCCAGCACATCAGTCACATTGTGTGAAAGGCTAGAGAAATGCTCAGCAAGAAATGACTTAACACAGTGATGATAAATGAAGTATGAAGTGTTCCTAGCTGGACTGGTGCTTTAATCTCTAATTATACACTTTTTTTGTAATTTTAACTGTAGAATATAAATCATGAACTGGCGGAGGTTATACACTCTAGTCCTGTAATGTTTATAAGGTAAAACCAGTCGTTAACATGGATAAATATGTAACAATAACTTCCCATAAACCTGTTCTCCCTCTTCTGATCAATTCTAAAAAGTCTGTGAATGGATATTACAACATACATCTGGAGTTTATGTCATTGTAAGGAGGAGCCAAGGATAGTGTTGATCAAACTGTTCTAGAAAAGTTAAAGGGGTTGTCTCATTACAAGGATTGATCTTGCAAGGAAAGAGCTTGCAAAAACAAGTCACTTTGCAATATATGTCAATTAACAGTGTCCTACCTATTCATAGATATCCCCTTTGTATGGGCGGCCCCCATCAGCTCTCTGATCACTATAGGCTACAGACTAGTTTGATCTGTCCCGAAGGCTGCCTGCACTGGTTGCTATAGTGTAGACTAGGCTTCTACTGCAGCCTAGTAGAAGCCAGTAAACACTCCCTTGAATTCAAGTGAAACTAAAAAAACAGGACTAAGGTGAGATGACCCAATGAAGTGAGACAACTCCTTTAAGTTCGAGTAGAACATCTTGATTTTTTAGACCTTAAACAGAACAGAACATTTTACTGTCCGTTCGCGTAAAGTTCTAGTTCTAGTTCGACACGCCATTTTCAGTTTCGTTTTCAGCGTCTTTCTGCACTTTTGCGGTCCATCCAATCACCTGTCATATTGCACTTCTGTGTGGCCAATCATTCAGTTCAGAGCACAGAGAGTGTCAAAAACGCCATCACTGAGAGTGTAGGTATGCTCATTGGTGCTATAAATCACATGGCCATGTTATATATATATTCACTGAATTGCCTTGTGACTGCCATTTTACAGCTCACTCTCTGTCTGTAAAGGTGATATCTTTCTTAGTTAGATAGCATTTTCCTCTCCATAGACATCAATAATTAGGGAGTTTGGTATTGCTGGCTGCATCTTTCCCATACCAAGAAGCTATTGTTTGGCAATATTTGCAGGCTTGCATAATGCCTAACCCTCATTTACATGGATATATATTACACAGATTGCTTGGATTTGCTACTCAGTGCCCAAAAGTTCATTTTGGCAGTTTTGGGGGTTGAGTAATTGTATAACACACCTTCTCCAAATCTCCTATGTGTCAAAGGGGCTTTTGGGCTCACTCAGGATGAAGGGCCCCATGGCAGCTGCTATTGCTGCACCTCCTATAGCTATGTCCCTGCTTGCAAGTTGTCCTCATCTTTTCAGTTAGCCACTGAAGAATGAAGTATTGAGCCTCTCAGTTTATTTTCTGTCACTCTTACAAGCCAATTTATTCACTAAGTTTTCTGTATCCACGTTAACTGTTAGTGGATGGTAATTACAGTTTCTCTCACCTGTATAGGTATAAAAATTAACCAGAACATCTTCTCTCATTGACTTTAATGGAGTTCTAGTTTGAGTTCTAGTATGACTCAAACCTTGAACCAAGATGAGTTTTATCCGTAGCAAATTTTGACTTGTATATACTAAATTGCAAGGATTTTTTCTCTAGTTTCTAATGGTCTGTAGCATGCACCTTTCTGGATTCAAGCAGGAGCCCAGCCTGCAATTCATTGTGCAATCTACCAGGCTCCACTGGCACTCTTCCGAGCCCTTTAAGTTGTTGTAGAGAAAGGGCTCCCTGTAAACCTTTTCACATACACTGCTACTGCTAGAATACTCTTTTGTCTCTTCCTCTCAGGATTATTCTTCTTTTTCCTCTCCTGAACTGTAAGTAGATTCCTAAGCCTGGGGTGTTGGGCTGCCTGCCTCTGATCCACAGCTGGCCTGTGGCCAGATGATCAGATGATCTATACGCTGGACAACTGCATATTCTAATTGTGAAATTCCAATTAGTGACTGACTTGAGCGCTAAAATGTCTGGTAATATCAGGGACCTCTGGCTACCCCTGCAACTCAACATGCGGTACTGGCACTTACAGTGCAATAATGATATATTTAATCACCAGTAGTGTGGTTACACAACTCTACTACATCTCCATTTATTGTGCATCCCCATGCTATTTCTTGATGAAAAGAGGCTTTGCAATGGTACTCCAAAGGCATACAGTGTTGGAAAATATAACAAAAACTTTATCCAGATCTGAGAACAAACCTACAGATCTGAAAACCTCTAATCATATTGTAGCGAGTGCCGGGGACGAGTAGCGCCGCTGGCCGCGGGACGAGCTGCGGGCGCACTCGCTCTGAGTACTTACCCGACCACGTTCCTGTCACCTCTGCTGGCCGAGGTACGCGCCTGCTCCCTCGGGTGCGCACTTGTTCTTGTGAATTTAAAGGGCCAGTGCGCCGGTAATTGGCTAATTGCCGGGCACTGCCCCTATATATTGGTTCGGTACACGTGGTACTTCTCTTGCGGATCTATGTTGCCTCGTGCCTTAGAAAAGCGTGGGGGGGTCCTTAATGTGTGTTCTTGCTTCTTGCCATGTACCCTGACCTCTTGAGTGCTATGATTCTCAACTACGAAATATCTGCGCCTGCCCTGACCTTCTGTCTGCCCACGATTCGGTTCACGTCTCACGATTCTAACACGCTGACCGGCCACACGCAAGCCCGCAACATCAGGGTCGGGTAGCAGACCTGGATAGATCTCCCGCCGCAGAAGTCCATCCCGCTTTGCGGCAGGCTCTGGTGAATACCGGGTCCTACTTAGACTCCGCTCCCTGGCGCGGTTGTTGCCACTGCTTGGGTGGTCCAGTGGATCCACCAACCCGGCCATTACACATATTTACATATATGATTGATGCAACATAACATTAATCAATCATCTACTCAAAATACAGAATGTTTTTTTTGCCTAAATAATTATTAATGTTAGAGATACTAAATTAATTGGAACTTTGTGAGATGATGAATAACTTTGCAGTACTTAATGAATTTTGTATTTTCGAAAATGCATTTATATGTACATTATAGTGAATTCTCAGCTAATAGAAGGGGGATCTCCAAATCTTCATCTCTTCATCTCTTGGCCAGAGTTGATCTGGAGGACCCACCTGTCCTGCATTACTAGCTCAAAAATTTATAAATACTAACTGAGTAAAACTTAATTTCTCCGGTACTGAGGTAAACACAGACAACAATTGGCCCCTATAGAAGAACAGTATACGGACTCCAATAACTCATTATAAATCAGTAATTGTGGACCATGACATTCATTAGCTCAGTCGATTTTAAGCTGGAATTGTGTCCAATTACCTTCTAGGCCCCTGTGCAGTGGCACAGGTTGCACATAGTCAATAAATTCTCATTAGGCTGGGCAAATAAAATCAATGTAAAGATGCCCCCTATAGCATAAGGACAAATTCTCCCTCTATATAGAATATAAACCTGAAAACCTGAGGGCAACCATGTCCATAAAGTATCAATACTTTTTTAAATACAGAAACGATAACATCAAACAGAGGTAAGAAAGAATAACCAACAAATGGTCAGACATGAAGTCATGCAATATAATACGAATGGTTGGTGGTACAATTCTCATATGCACGTAAGCAGGCATTAAACAATAGTAACCTCACAATACATATTGGGGCAGATTTATCAAGGGAGTTGCGCCAGAATTCTGGCTCAATTTGCGCCAAAAATAATGTCTTAAGATCTTTTCGACACATTTACTATGTGTTTTAGACAGTTTCAGACACTTCTGCGCCTTGTCCGACAAAGGGGCGAGGCCTTGTAAAAAGAGGCATGGCTTAATCGCACAAAAAAATGCGTCAGAGTTTTGTCGCAGTTTCTGGCGTAAAAAGTAAGCCAACTTAATTGTGGTACAAACTTAGACTAGACATTTCTAACCTGCACCAGATTTATCAACACTATGATAAATGTGGCGCATTGTAAGACTGTCTAGTCTAAGTTTACGTTGTGTAAGATTAGGACACTATTGATAAATATGCCCCAGTGAGTTCAAAAGGCACACTGCCTGCATATGACAATGTTATTGATTATCCATAAAGAAGTATACAAGACACCTACTCCTACTTGACTAAGCCGCAACACAGCAACAATGGACACCACACAGCACCACAACCAAAACAAGAAAGGATCAAAAACGCTGTCCCTTCCATGGGCTCCCAGCAAGTAGACTGAAAAAGGAGGTAGTGGCCCTTTTCCATATTATTCCTGAGTGCTGATCAAAGATAAAGCAAAAAAATGAGGGGACAGATTATAATAATTCAATCCAGGAAGAGAGAAAAAGACACATTCAGCACATCCACTTACCATACCTTGATCTACTGCTTCTCAGCAAAAACATTATTAAAAATGAACATGAGGTTCTTAATATACTTTTTGATCAAACAGTATAAGCTCACTTGCCACTTCATGGCGACATCTACAAAGTGGTCAATACACTATGATTTAGCACCACATGGCGGCCACTGCCGCATTGATAGCAGCACCAGTAAGGGGAATAACCCAGTGAACCAACAACACCATTGCTGTCAAACCTAAAGTCAGGGGGGTAGGTCTGGCAAAAGTATTATTATTGGGCAACTGGGTTGTGCCCCTCACTGGTATAACAGTTACTATTGTGATGACCGCCATACAGTGCTACTCCCATTAGTGTAGCATCACTACATCACTACCATCACTTTAACGAGGTCGCTGTGAAGTGGCAGGTGGGCTTATACCATTTGATAAAAAAGCATACTGAGAACCTCCTGTTCATTTTTGTACATTTTGCTAAGAAGCAGTAGATCAACGTATAGTGTGACTGGTATAACTTTTTAATCTTTCCATATGCATAGTCATTTGTGGCCCTGTTTTTTTGCGAAATAAGATGTACTTTTTTCATTGTGTTATTGATTGTACCATATGATGTACTGAGAAACTGAAAAAAAATTATGGGGTGGAAAATTTAAAAAAAAAAAAGGAATTGCGCCATTTTTGCAGGGTGCTATTTTTATGGAGATCATTCTTCGGTTGAAATGATGTTTTTAACTGTATCCTGCATGTTAGTACAATTCTGGTGATACCATATATGTGTAGTTTTCATTATGTTCTAGTACATTTAACCCCTTAAGCTAAACGCCTGAAAAGGCATTAATGACCAGCACATTTTGACGCAGTTGTATGAGGTCTCGTTTTATTCAGGGCAAGTTGTACTTTATGGGGGAATCGTTTAGGTTCACTTAAAAATAATTGCAGAATTTGTTTTGATTTAAAAAAAAAATTGTTTTTCTTAAAAAAAAATTATGCCATTCACATTTCACACTAAATAACATCTTAGATTAATTCTACAGGTTATCATGGCCGTGTGGATACCTAATATGTGTAGGTTTTTTTTTTGTGTGTGTAATGTATTCACAATTATTTTTTATTAAATATTTATTTTTATTTTATTATTTATTTTTTTATTTACACTTTTTACGTTTTTTTCCTTTGTTTTTATCCCATGAAGGGCTAACTGTTTTATTTTTATGTTTTTACACTTAGTAATGTATTAATATATTCATATATGTTAATACATTTTAATCTGTGTCTGTTTGACACAGGCAGCAATCAGGGCAGCACACAGTCTGCCCTGATCCCTGGCTTGTTACACAGGTAGTCCTGGGGCTACTCTAGGTCCCCAGTGCGGACTGTGCAGCCATTCCTCGGGTTCTGCCGGGTCACCGGGAGTCCTGATCACCCGACAGAGCAGGGGAAAGTCCTTTGATTATGCTGCAGTCACGAACCGCAGCAATCAAAGGGTTAAGCACCGGGGAGCGGTATTTGATCTTTTTTTTGCATGTAGGAGGGTGGCTTTTGTCTGCGGTTTGCGAATTCAAGGAGACCTCTTCGTACCTACATGTTCATGTTCTATTTTTCGATTAATTTTCTTTTAATGTCAATGTTGACAGTCAGTTTACAGATGGCTTTCAAATCTAAAAACCGTCTTTAAAACTGACGAAGGACCTGTGCATCGGGGACAAGCCCTAATAGAAAATCTGTGCAGCAGTCCACACTGCACGGATTTTCCGCCAGACAATTGTTGACACTGCCGGTGTTCCTAAAAACTTAAAAGGGTGCGTTCACACAGCAAAGACAAAATACTGATCTGAATTTCGTATTCTGTCTTTTTTTTGGTACATAGGGGGACGGCATTTGTCCGCGGTTTGCAGATTCAATGGCATAGTTTAAATTACACATAAATTGCTGTAGAATATTTTTACATTTCTTTGCAGGATGAACATAAAAAAGTGCTTTTCTGTATTTTTTTTACACCATTCACATTTCACACTAAAGAACTCGTTAGATTAATTCTACAGGTTATGACGTCGTATAGATATGTGTTTTTTTTTACTTTTTTTTAATCCCATCAAGGGATAACTGCTTAACGTCTTTACACTTTTTAATGTATTAGCGTACTGCTGTATGCTAATACTTTCGACTCTCTGAAGTTAGGGCAGAACACAGTGTGCCCTTACCGCAGGCTTGCTACACAGATGGCCATTGGGCTACTCTAAATCCCAAGGGCTGACTGTACAGACATTCTCAGGGCTTTATCTGGAGTCCCGATGACCTCATGAAGCAGGGAAATACCCATTGATTATGTTGCATTCATGGACCACGGCAATCAATGGGTTAAATGCCAAGGATTGAAGGTTTCCTCCACTTCCTGACATTCACAGAGACTGCTCTAGGAATGGAGCTGTTAACTAGCACTAGCACAGTTAGGGTATGTTCACACGGCATGTTCTGTCCGTGTGTATATACGTTATTAGATGCGTTTGGATCAGTCTTTCAGACCCAAACACACATCTACCATATAGCAGTGTTATTTTACATTGCTTGCAATGTAAAACACGAATCGGTGTCCAGATGAGTAATCGCTGATGCGTTTTTACTTTAATTTTTCAGATTCGTCTTTCGGATCTGTTCAAAGAATTGTCATGTCAATTCTTGATCCGAAAAATGCAGCAGGAGCCCTATTTAAAACTATAGGGTGAGAACCTGCTGCAGCCAAAACGCATCCAAACACGCACCTGCATGTTGGATGCATTTTGGATCCGATTAACACAGCATTTTTGGATAAGGTTTTCAGATCCAAAACGGATCCAAAAATACCGTGTGAAACATACCCTTAAGGCCCGTTTACACGGCAGGGGACAAATACCGGTTGGTTTTTCCGATCGGTATTTGTCTGGTTTGTGTGCCGTCCCCACAGCCGCGGAGGTGCGGTTTTTCTCCACGATGAGTGGAGAAAAGAAGCCTTCCCCCTTCCCGTTGATATGTTCATATTCCGGCCGAAAACCGGACGGAAGAATGAACATGTACAATGGTTTTGGGTACTGCTGCACGGGTTTTCCATAGAAGCCCGGTGTGTTCGTTTGCGGCCGGTTTTGCAGATGACCTGCTAAACCGCAAACCGTCTGAAAAACCGGCTGCAAATCCGTGCCATGGGGACATGCCCTTACGGTGCTGGAAGCCGTAAAACCCCTCTGTCTGCAGTGATGTCTGAAGACATCGCTACAAATTAACAACCTGCATCGCCCCCATTCAAAAGTTCATAAGGGGTTAACAAAGGCTACCTGGGGATTCCTGTATGAAATCTACCCCTCTTGCAGGGATTAAGGGGGAAGAATCACAAATGTCAATATAGTAGCAACTCAGAGGGTCCAAATTTCATCGAGCTCTGTATCAGAATGCCCCAGAAACTTCTCAAACATTTTATTTAGTAAATCTTCCTATGCTCATTAAACTGAAAGAATGTTTCTGTTTAAACACGTGCGTAATCCAGGTGCTATACCGTATCTAGATAGATGATCAGTACGGTTTGAAGGTGGATACAACACATGTTTACTCTTTTCATTTGTGTTACAGTCTCTGCAAATATTAATTACGAGTAGAAAACAAATAAGTTGTATATCTGGGGGCTGACCTCTTGTACTGTGGATACAGGTTGTAATTAATTAGTATTTTACCCCTAGTGGGAGAGATACTTGGTATTATCATGTGCAGGATCGAAACAACAAAGTGCAAGGAATCCATCTATATAAAATGAACACTGTATGTTTTCAATGTTGTACCTCAAAGAAATACACGAAACAACAAAAGATGTACTTTAAACTGGATGAAGCTTGATATAAATATTTATTAAAGTTGTCAGCTGTCCGTCACTCTTAGGGACAGTTTTCACTTCCTTCCTAACAGGAAGTCACTGCAGCAGTCAGCGGATCTCTAGTAGTCTGGTTTCTACAAGCCCTGGTGGCCAGATGATATCTCTACAGCCAGCCACACATCTGTCCTGCAGTGGCAGCTAGAGGAGATAAGTGACCTTAAAAGATGCCCATTTAAGTGGAGTCTGCTTACCCTGTCAACAAATTGCAATTGACAGTTTGCTCTGTATACACACTGATACAGGAAAAGCTGACCACCACTGTATGTGGCTGGGGTAAGCAGGACTCCGGCTGTCTTTGAAGGAGTCTGGTCAGTATTTTCTTGTCTTTTATTCAAAAACTTTGATCCACATTCCATAACTCTATATATCACAGAGCTCAGCTTCTCTCCTCTATCATATAACCCTATATATCACAGAGCTCAGCTTCTCTCCTCTATCATATAACCCTATATATCACAGAGCTCAGCTCCTCTCCTTTATCATATAACCCTATATATCACAGAGCTCAGCTCCTCTCCTCTATCATATAACCCTATATATCACAGAGCTCAGCTCCTCTCCTCTATCATTTAACCCTATATACCACAGAGCTCAGCTTCTCTCCTCTATCATATAACCCTATATATCACAGAGCTCAGCTTCTCTCCTCTATCATATAACTCTATATATCACAGAGCTCAGCTTCTCTCCTCTATCATATAACCCTATATATCACAGAGTTCAGCTTCTCTCCCTCTATCATAGTTACATAGTTACGTAGTTAGTACAGTTGAAAGAAGACACGCGTACATCAAATTCAACCAAGGGTGGGGAAAATGTGGGTAATGGGAGAGAAACAAGGACATTAAGCCCAGCCTCACCACTGGTTAATTACCTTGAAACCCACAAGGCAAGAACCAATCTGTTCCAGTGGAGACCGTATCTCTGACCCCAGAGCCTCCACCATCCAGGATCCAGAATTTTACATGGCTACATATGCATTAACATTCTGTAGTTCCAGGTAGGTATCTAAGCCTTTCTTGAAACTCTCTACAGTTCCTGCTGTGACCAGCTCCTCAGGCGGCTATTCCGCAGATTACAGTTCTTACAGTGAAGAACGCTCTTCTCCTCTGGAGATTGAATCCTTTTTTCTCTAGTTGAGGGGAATGTCCCCTTGTCTTTTTAGGGGGCTTCACTTGAAATAATTTTTCCCCATACTTTTTGTAGGGACCATTTATATATTTATATAAATTAATCATGTCCCCCCGAAGCCGTCTTTTCTCAAGATAAATAAGTTCAATTCTACTAACCTCTCCTCGTAACTTAGATGCTCCATTCCCCTTATAAGTTTGGTTGCTCGTCTTTGTACTCTCTCTAGCTCCATTATATCTCTTCTATAAACTGGGGCCCAGAACTGAACAGCATATTCTAAGTGTGGACACACCAATGCTTTGTACAGCGGTAGAATTACATCCTTGTCCCGAGAGTCCATGCTTCTTTTAATACACGCCAATATCTTACTTGCCCTAGAGGCAGCTGATTGACATTGCATGCTGTTCTGTAGTCTATGATCTACAAGAAAGCCCAGATCTTTCTCAACAAGCGATTCTCCAAGTTTTTCTCCCCCTAGGACATATGATGTCTGTAGATTATTTCTCCCCAGATGCAGAACCTTACATTTATCCACATTGAACCCCATTTGCCAAGTGGATGCCCAAGCACTCAGTGTGTCCAGGTCTGCTTGCAATTTATGAGTATCTTCCATAGATTGCACTACCCTGCATAGCTTGATGTCATCTGCAAAAATAGAAACCGTGCTATCGATCCCTTCCATCCCTATCATATAACGCTATATATCACAGAGCTCAGCTCCTCTCCTCTATCATATAACCCTATATATCACAGCGCTCAGTTTCTCTCCTCTATCATATAACCCTATATATCACAGAGCTCAGCTTCTTTTCTCTATCATATAACCCTATATATCAGAGCTCATCTCCTCTCCTCTATCATATAACCCTATATTTCACAGTGCTCAGCTTCTCTCTTCTATCATATAACTCTATATATCACAGAGCTCAGCTTCTCTCCTCTATCATATAATCCTATATATCACAGAGCTCAGCTTCTCTCCTCTATCATATAACCCTATATATCACAGAGCTCAGCTCCTCTCCTCTATTATATAACCCTATATATCACAGAGCTCAGCTTCTAAAGAAGATGCATCAAATATGCTAGCAATGATATGCTATGCGCCTAGATTAGGTACATCAATTATACTATGCAAGGTATACCACACGCCAGATTTATGACAAGTTCTTTCATTCAGGCGCACTATACCCTCATTTAATGTGCTGTAAATGTGCATGGAGACGCCTCTTTTCTGACATGTTGCCCTTAGTCTTTGTGTAGCCATAGCCTTCCAGGTGTGTGTTTCTGCATAGAAGAGCACAGCTAAGGACAGGAGGGGACAAGAGGAACAAGACTCCAGCTACTTACTTATCATAAGAATTTTATGGCAATTTAAGTATGGGGAATGCTCCTTTAAATTGGGAAAACTGGAAACTATGAGTAATCTGATAATCCGGATTTTCCAGGTAATCCAATTGGATTACTTACTATTACCAACGATTCGATGAAGAATGTTGTCATTATTAAACCTGTATTAAACCTGTACCATAGGCAGGGCCATCAGAGTTATTTCTTATTATGAATTCTTAGTAAATCCTTTATTACGTAAGGTGTAGCTTCATTTAGTCCCTGTGTTCTGTTTCAAATGGTCATACTCTTCTCCCTGTGTAAATGAAACTTTACAGATTTTTTTTTTTTTTTTTTTTACATCAGGTGATACCCAAATACAAATATATGGGGTATGAACTAGATCTGATACTATTAGAAAAAAAAATATTCAGCATTTTTATTAATTGATGTTGATGTGTTTTAGTCGACTATTGCAATACAAGTTGTGTTCAGATTTATAGAGTCTTCTACTTTTTTGGCACCAAATTCCACAATATTTGTAACATAGCTAGATGAGCCAATATCAGCAAAATTTATATTTTGCAAAAAATTATTGCAAAAACATAATAACTGCTAAAACAAACTTTAACACATCATACAGCTAGTTGCACTCTTTGCTGCATTTTTTTTCCTTAAATAGAGGCCTACTGAGAGGAAAACAGCACCATTTGGATCAAACAACAAGAACATATTTGGAGGGAATGTATTAATGTTATGCTAGTGGTGGAAAAAATTATATTTTTCATTTCTGCACTGCTCTTGAAGTTTTTGAAAAAAAAAAGAAAAATGGCCGAGGAGGGGGCAAGTCCCAGCACTGCCCCACAGATCTACTATAATTTATGATATACCAGAAATTGACATCAACTGTAATATATTGTAACAGACAGATTTCATATTAGTCAGCCACCAATTGTGCAAGTTCTCCCACTTAAAAAGATGAGAGAGGCCTGTAATTGACATCATAGGTCGACCTCAACCATAGGAGACAAAATGAGAAAACAAATCCAGAAAATCACATTGTCTGATTTGGAAAGAATTTATTTGCAATTTAGGGTAGAAAATAAGTATTTGGTCAATAAAAAAAGTTCATCTCAATACATTGTTATACATATATCCTTAGTTGGAAACGACAGAGGTCAAACGTTTTCTGTAAGTCTTCACAAAGTTGGCACACACTGCTGCTGGTATGTTGGCCCATTCCTCCATGCAGATCTCCTCGAGAGCAGTGATTTTTGGGGCTGTTGCTGGGCAACACAGACTTCCAACTCCCTCCAAAGGTTTTATATGGAGTTGAGATCTGGAGATTGGCTAGGCCACTCCAGGACCTTGAAATGCTTCTTATGAAGCCACTCGTTTGTTGCCCTGGCGGTGTGCTTGGGATCACTGTCATGCTGAAAGACCTACTCATGTTTCATCTTCAATGCCCTTGCTGATGGAAGGAGGTTTGCACTTAAAATCTCACGATACATGGCTCCATTCATTCTTTCACGTACACGGATCAGTCGTCCTGGTCGCTTTGCAGAGAAACAGTCCCAAAGCATGATTTTTCAACCCCCATGCATTACAGTAAGTATGGTGTTCTTTAGAAGCAACTCAGCATTCTCTCTTCTCCAAACACGACGAGTTGTGTTTCTACCAAACAGTTCTACTAAGGTTTCATCTGACCATATTACATTCTCCCAATACTCTCCTGGATCATCCAAATGCTTTCTGGACATGTACTGGCTTAAGCAGAGGGACATGTCTGGCACTGCAGGATCTGAGTCCCTGGCAGCTAATGTGTGACACTGATGGTAGCTTTTGTTATGTTGGTCCCAGCATTATACAGGTCATTCACTAGGTCTCCCCATGTGGTTCTGGGATTCTTGCTCACGGTTCTTGTGATCATTTTGAGATCTTAGGTGGAGCCCCATATAAAGGGAATTTTCAGTGGTCTTGTATGTCTTCTATTTTCTAATTATTGCTCCCACAGTTGATTTCTTCACTCCAAGCTGCTTGCCTAGTACAGATTCAGTCTTCCCAGCCTGGTGCAGGGCTACAGTTTTGTTTCTGGTGTCCGTTGACAGCTCTTTGGTGCCATCACTCCAGGTACTCCAGGTAATGAATGGAGGACAGAGGAGCCTCTTATAGAAGAAGTTACAGGTCTGTGAGAGCCAGAAATCTTGCTTATTTGTAGGTCACCAAATACTTATTTTCCACTATAATTTGCAAAAAACATTCTTTCCAAGTCAGACAATGCGATTTTCTGGATTTGTTTTCTCATTTTGTCTCTCATAGTTGAGGTCGACCTATGATATCAATTACAGGTCTCTCTCATCTTTTTAAGTGGGAGAACTTGTACAATTGGTGGCTGACTAGATTAATGTTATTATTTGCCTCTTACTCCAGTTCATCTATGCAAAAGACTTGTGTATGAAATGTCTGTCTAGGTAAATCTTCTCAATTGTGAGTAAAGCACTTCAAACAAAAAAAGTCCAAGAATACCAAGAAAACCTTTCCGTGTGAATCCAGTGTTTGGGATGACATTGTTCCTTAGTGAAAATCCATGTTGGTGTGGGTGTTTAGGCCTGACTGGTTTTCCAATTCATGAAAAAAAAATAAAAAATTTTCACACCAATCTTGGCATACCACTTGTACCAAATTTATTTGATATACATGGGACCTTCATTAATCTCTTGCCACAACTTTTGAGGCCCACAATTTTCTACTATTTGCACTTCACTGAAACTAAATGACCCAGTACAATTTATAAACAAAAGCTCCTGACCACCAGTCCTATTTTAATGAATTTTATCGACTTTATGATATATACTTGAGACATCAGGTAACAACCCTTAAAAAAGTTGCCCACTTTTATTTATTACATATATAATAGGAAATCATAAAATTTTCTAATATCTATGCATTAAAAATGTTACTAACTATGTGGATTAAGCATCAGCAATATGACCTTCTGGCATTCAGTCAGTAATAGAGTTACATGACATTTGTGGGGTAACTGAATAGGATTAATGGTAGGATAATTATTATTAGTATGTTTGTTCCAGCAGCTTCTTCCTTGTATGTAGCAGCTTCATAACTGCTTACTCCTTAGGTGATGTCATGTCGTTAATAAAGTTGACTGACTAAAAGAAAAGAAAAAAAAAGAAAGATGAGACAAAGAGAGAAATGTGTGGCGTCTTCTCCACAGACATGGACAGACATGATAAGACGATGCTGGAGGTAGTAATGCTGGAGAAGTTCTGCTCCTCCATACACTATTATTACTAGGAGTCACATGACTCATGTGGTGGTCACTAGAGATGAGCGACTTTCTCAAAAATTAGATTTCGGCCATTTCGCTGGATTTTCCCCAAAAAATTGAATTAAAAACAGCTATTTCCTGGCTGCAGAGAGCCTGTAGGGTGTTGTAGAACATTGTGCCATGCTCAAATATGCATAGGGAGCGTGGTTTGGTCTTGAAACAATGCTGTGTTTTAGTATGGCACACAGATGAGAAGTGCCGCTCTAAGAATTGCTTCACACCTCACTTCTCTGGGCAGTTACAGGAGCAAAACTGACCAAATAACTGAAGTGGGAACACAGTCTGAGAAGGTAATGTAAGCGCCAGCTGGAAAGAACCGGGCTGAGGGCCAAGATCCCACTATAGCGTCAAAGAGCGCATTCCTTTTATACCAACATCCGATGATTCCACAGATTATGACAGAACCTGTTCTGTTAAACACTGATACATGTAGAACCCCACTCCCCCCGAAAGATTGAAGAGGGCATCGGCAGTCATTTTGCGTTGTCATCACTGATCATTTTGCCCTTCTTTTGATCCATCAGTGTCCGCTTTCAATTTGTTAAAAATCCATCTGTATTGCTAAAGCCAAAAACAAACAGGAGTTGATCTAAAACAGAGATGACGAGTAAATGGATTATTTACATGTCTTCTGTGTTCCCTACAGACTGAGCTGGATGGATTTCAGACATGTGTGGGCAGAAATACACACACTGAATTTGACACAGAGCTCCCCACAATAAGTGAAAAAATGTTATCTTTGCCACAGATAGCAATATCCCAAAATAAAAAACACTGGTTCAGGAACAGGTGTGTATATGACTCACACCTGTGTATTTGAAAGGTATTTCACCCCAGTAACTTGAAAATAGTGCTGCTGCAGAGAGATGCTTGTGCATACAAGACACAGTGACAAGTGGCAGAATTTAACACGGCTGCCCTGTGTATAGGGCTGTGACATCACAGAAGCCCATGGCTGCTGATTGGCTGCATGTCTGCACATGTCATTGGGGTTTTCCTCCCTTAGTTTTTCCCAATGTCACGCCATGTTCTCATGGCCATTTTAGATTCATTACCACGAATCACCATGAACTTCAGCTTCATTCGGCATCGAACTTTTCCTGAAATTCTAAATGAATTCCACTTCGTTAGAATCGATTTGCTTATCTCTAGTGGTCACATGATAAGACACTGCTGGAGGTGGTAATACTGGAGAAGTTCTGCTCCTCTGTACACTACTATTACCTGGATACCAGGGGTCACATGACCTGTGTGGTGGTCACATGATAAGATGCTGCTGGAGGTGGTAATACTGGAGAAGTTTTGCTCCTCCATACATTAATGTTACCTAGATACTAGGGTTACATGACCTATGTGGTGGTCACGTGACTGTTTTGTCCATACAGTTACACCTTGGCATCCATTACTATGTGGGCTATACCATTTCCTTTAGATAGGTACCTACTGCACTGGTATAGAAGTGGTACAGGAACAGAACTTTTAATACATGCATAATAAAAAAATGTAGGATTTTCTATTATATGCATACAAAGTACAGATATTATGAAGGCAATCCCTTAAATAAGATGGATATCACGTTGAGCAACGTCTAAAATATTTTTACTGTATCTTGTACATAAAGGAGTTTTAGGACCTTATAGGAAGCTTCCTTGAAAAGCAGCTCCCACAGTAGCAAAATTGTCCTACTCAGGCATTACATGGAAAGCCCCTCATTTGAATAGCCACCATAAGATACCACATCACATTTTTAAAACCAAGTCATCCAAGTGATCAGATGATTAACTTGGGTCGGACTTCTGAGAACAACAATCATGAGCTGATAACTCCACAGCAGTCTGCACATTTGTAGATGTATCAGCTGCTCATAGGGATGGCTTTTAATAATAGGTTAAGATGATGTGTTTAACTCCTTTCTGACTGCAACACAGAAAATAATTCTGGCACTAACAGCTCACTGGGAGGTTTCTGAAGTCAGATCTTTGGAAAGTAGCTAATTTAAACCATTTAAACCAGAGGTTGCCATAATGAGACAACCCCTGAAATATCAGTGATACATTTCTTGCTTTACCCATCCATCATCCACACAAAGATTTTACACTGGACACCTATGTTTCTTAAGTAAAAATTCCATATAAAAAGAATGAATTGCCGAACTAGGAACTAAGGAGGTTACAAGTGGTAAATTATATATGGATTTTTTCGGCAGCAGACACTATAATTTGTCAACAGTGATTAAAATGTTTTACAAGGTTTCTGTCTGCAGGAAACAGAATTACATATATTTTTCTTAGTTAGCAGAGAGACATCATTGTGCAGGGAAGGGTCAGGATACTTTTTATGTAAGCTTTTCATATCCATATTTCAACACACACGGATACGTGCAAAAATCTGCATTGTACTGTGTCCTGATGATGTATTTATCTTGCATGATGTAATTACCTAAATAAAATAATTTCATCATTCATTTATTCATTGGCTTATTCATTCATTTATTTATTTATCTGTTTGTTCTAAGGTGGCCTTCTCTTTGTCAGCACTTGTCTTGAATCCCTGTAGAAAATTTGATTCCAAAAAGTGATTTATGTCAGTTCTTTCATTCATGTATTCATTTATTTGTTCATTCCGAATTGTTCTGCAATTTTTAAAATTTTTAACATTGCCAGTTCGACACAGCTATAAAGGCACAGGTGAACAGTATTCAGCTTGGGGTCTTTTTGGACCCCAGAAGAAAAAGTTTGTTTAAATTTCTTAAGTCTGATTGGAAAAATAAACCACACGCATGACATAAGAGGGTCTGGCAAACAAACTCCTAAAATGCTAGAACTTCAAACACAATAGCCCAAGAGGTTATACATGTGGGGTCCAAACAGGATAAGAGTTAACAAAGGTTGGTGTGCACCAACAGGACGAATGACACTGAAGTGGTAAAGGACTTTATAGATAAATCTATTTTTTATATTTTATTTGATTTAACTTAATCCTCCTATAACACACTTTTTGTCAATTTATTTATTTATTTTTGTTTGTAAAAAAAAAAAACCATGAAGTTCTTGAGTTCTTCAAAGCTTTTTTTCAAGTGTTTCTGGTGAAGGTTTTTTAATATTAATATTTATTACATTGACAGTATATGTTTGTTTTTTTGGAGGGGAGGCTTCTATAGAAAATCCTATGTAACAAAAAAACCATTCTGCCAATTAAATAAATATTAATAATAAAACATGCTGAAGGGATGCATTTTCGTACACAAGACACAAAAAAAGTCTACAAGAATTCCAACAAGATTTATAATTGGCGATAACATCTGGCCATTGCATTTTTGTGCAAGCATAAAGAACACATAGTAATGAAACGTGCCATTTTTTTTTCTTCAAACCATCCCTAATGCAATTGGTTTCATTTTTAAAAACTCTCAAAGAACCCTATTAAATGGTCATGTACATGGCAGTGCCATTTGCATGGGGGTCTTTCCAGTGACACATGGGATCATACAGGTCCGTACTATGGACACATAGGCCCTTCATGTGCCACAAAGTGGTACCTCTGTAAAGATGTTTTGACATGAAAATATCTCTGCAATGGGCATGCTAAAGAGAAAACCAACAGTGGGGTACTCTCATGGAAGATATTAAAAACCCATCTCTGTGTACATCTGGAGGAACACTGAGGCCCAATATAAAGGCCATAAACTTTTATAGACAACATAGTATAGTCTGTAGAACACAGATCTACTACTTGGTTATGTGCATAAACTCTAGGACATGTTTTCTGGAATCAATCTTCACATTCAAGTTTTATGTGGAACTTCCTGTATAAACAAAGGAAATATTAGAGGACTGAAAAAACACACACTATAACATAAGACTTTCCAGCACTACGTGAGAAAGTGGCAGAAATTGCCAGAAATATAGGCATAATCTGGAGTAAATGAATGACACTGAAGCAGATTTACGATAACTGTTTACAGAATCCTGGTGCAGCTTGTGCAAAAAAAAAAAAGTGTACATGCCTTGGACCACGTTTATTATATGTTTTAGTCAGTTTTTAAACACTTTTGCAAATCGTCTGGCAATTAGGCATGACTCTGTCAGTAAGGGGCATGACTTTGAAGAAAGAGGCATGGATAATCATGCAACATTGTGTTAAAAAAATGTGCAAAAATTGTGGAGCACTTATTTCCGTAAATTTAGCCATCTAAGAGGTGGCGTGAAGGAACGGTATCTGAAGATGCACTAAATTTATCATACAGTTTGAACTAGTCTGATAACATTGCAAATCTATTGACTGCTTGTAAAACTGGTGTAACGGCAGGCGTAGTGGATCCACTGGACCACTGCAAGGGAGCCCACACCAGGGAGGCCACACCAGGGAGTGTAGTCTAAGTGGGTCCCGGTATTCACCATAGCCCGCTGCAAAGCGGGATGGACTTGTTGTGGCAGGATTCCACAAGGTTGCTACCCCTGACATGACTTGCTTGCGGAGGCAGCCGAGGTGCAGTGAGGTACAAGACTTAAGGCAAACTCATAGTCGGGGACAGGCAGGAAGGTCAGGACAGGCGGCGAAGGTTTGCGGTCGATAAACGAAAACAGATGGTTCGATACATGGAAATAAGGACAAGGCTTCTAGGAACACTTTCTCAATAGGCTAGGTGCACTAAAGATCTGGCAGGGAACAAAGGGCGGTGACCGGAATATATAGGGACAGCGCCAGGCAATTATTCAATTACCGGCGCGCTGACCTTTTAAAATTCAGATAGCCAGCGCGTGCCCTAGAGTACGTAAACATGCACACTGGCCAGCAGAAGAGTGTGGAAGATCAGGAGCGTGGTCAGGTAAGTTCAGAACTCCGGCAGCAAACTCTCAAGTGCGCCCGCGGCCCAGCATGTGGAATGGGGCACGGGAATGCCCGCGGCTCGGAGTAAGAGCCGCAGGAGCATCCATGACAACTGTTGAGCTAAGGCACAAAAATTAAACCACAGATGTCAATTTAACAGGAATTATTAACTTACTTAAACAAAGAATTTAAGCAATCTCAGAACAGATCACCCTATGCCCCCTGCATCAACACATTCTTCATTGGCATGCATGTGGGATGGTAGTTTTCCTCTTCGTCCACATGTCGTCTAACCATGTATTTTCTAATTCTGCAGGCCCACCACACCCCTGTTGCTTGTTCCGTCAGATTTGCCCAACTTCTTTTACTATGGTTGAACTTCACACCTCTCTCTATCTCACCCTTCTCTTCCTCTATCCTCTCAGAACTGACTCCTCCTCTCCCAGTTCCTGGGCTTTTCCTTTTTCTCCTCCCCCAGCATTTTGATGACATCTACTGGCTGAAACGTGAATTGTTGGTCCTAGCCTTACATATGTATGTTTACACTGTCTTAGACAGTATTCTTTTGTATTATATAGAAAAGATTTGTTGCAGACATCCTGATGACTTTTGGGTGTCTGTGGAAATATTTGCACGTGCTATAGGAATCATTCACACACATACATGCAGATCTATGGAACATGTTTTTTACTAACTAAGGACCACATCCATGAAAACTGTCTTGGTCTAAAACTCTCTTTGTTGCCCATAGTATCCAATCAGCATGCCCCTTTCATTTCATATGTTGCTCTGGAAAAATGAAAGGGGTTCTCTGATTTGTTCCTATGGGCAATAAAGAGAGTTTTAGACCTAGACAGTTTTCATACATGTGGCCCTAAATTTTCATATCTACATCATGAAGTCAAACTTGAAGGCTGGGTTCACATGGTGTTTTTTGACATGTATTTTGCAGCAGTATTTGTAAGCGAAAAAAAGGAGTGGGACCAAACCACAGAAGAAGTACAAGCCTTTTCATTATAGTTTTTCTCTGTGTAAACTGCACTCCTGGATTTGGCTTACAGATACTGCGGCAAACTATGCATGTAACAACAGCACATACACCCAGCCTTACATCTCCTTTATACATTTCTTCTAGTGTGTTTGAAAAAAAACTTTTCCAAAAAATGTCAAACTTTTTCAAATTCATTAGCAAAGGCAAACACAATAGTTTTTGGTCCAGTTTCTGAGGCTTTAAAAACAGAGCTCGCCACTGTCATTAATCTGTTGCCTTTTCTGCCTGCCTAGTTTTATGACAGTAAAGCTTCAGTCATGCACTTATCTTTGTTGTATTTTTGCCTAGGAAAAAACAATGACATGCATTTTTCCATGCTACATGCTTTTTGGTTATTTTTTATGCATTCACACTGTCTGAAAGATGCCACGTCTACAACATGCTGCATTGGGAAAAAAGAACCACTGACCAAAAATAAACACCTAAAGTAAAACAAAGCATTACAAAAAAAAAAACAATCACTTGTGGTGTGTTTTTTATTACCCCTGTTGACTACCAGTTAAAATCTGGCCACAGCATTTTTAGCTACAAAAAAACAAAATGCCAGAAAATACGGTACACCACTAAAAATGTAGCATTTTTTTTCCAAAAACACTGTGGGCGTATGAATGGGGCTGCACCAGATATATGGTGTCTTTTCCAGCCCAATATCAGGCACAGCACCATCCTTACATTTTTAAATATCCTGCACGCCACTCCGGGGCACATTACATATCGCCTGCGGGGCTTTGTAATGCGCCTGATCTCGAGGGGTGTGTGGGAGGCGTGGCGCACTAGAACTGTAGCAAAGCTACATATTTATAGCTTTGCTACGGCATTTCCAGGTGCAATACTGCTGGAACAGGTAGAGCACTTTCAAAGTTGTATACCTGAGCCAGAAATGTTGTACTAGCGCTAGAATGCGCCTGATTTATGACACACTATGTAGCGGGTTCATAAATCAGGCGCATTCTAGACTAATGTTAGGTTCATGAAATTTAACGCCAAATTTCATACTTGTCGCCCTGTGTGTGTGAAACTAACTTAAAGGTAATCATTTCATTTTTTTTAAAAAGTATACTGCTGCTCTTTGAAAATAAAAACAAAGTTAAACTCACCTGTCATTTTACCTTGGGTCCAGGATTACGCCATCCTCACCCTCCATCTGTCTCCTGTTATATTCTGGTCTTCTGTTGAACAGGATATCACTGCTGCAGCCACTCTTTGGCTGCAGAGGTCACTTACATCACCGTTTGGAGCACTTACTTCTGAACAGTGATGTCAGCATTAAAAACAGCACTAAAAACAATCAAAGGGAATATAGGATTTTTTTTAAAAAGCATTTCTGCTACTTTAGAATAAATAAATGTGTGAGGTTCTTAGTGTACATTTTTGAACTGTGAGTATAATTTTAGTTATTTTCATATGACAGCAGTATTCTATCTAAAAATAAAATTATTACAAACCATTTAACTGGACCAAAACTGCCAGAGACTATGTAGAGGGCTTCATAATTTCACATGGTCAAGCAAAAAAATTTCAATTGAATACACGCCACAGTATCTTGACCCAAATATAGTGCGTGAGTCCACCCATACGGTCCGTCTACACGATAGGGATTTCCATTTGGAAATTCATGCGGATTAGGATTTTAAACACTGTCAAAATCCAAATGTAATACCAATCTAATAAATCTTAATTGAGAATCCAAGTTGTAGTCCATTTCTGAGGTCAGATATCAAAACCACAGTTTTTTTTTTCAAAAAACTTGGAACGTGTTCAATCTCCTGCCGTATTTCACGTAAACAAATGTGTCCCAAACATTTCTATGTCGGATCTGTGTCTAAAACCCCATTGAAATTTATTGGACTTGTTTTCTGACTATGTATCTGCCGGAAAATAAACTGCCTCAAAATCCACATAAAGTACTCTTTGAAAACCGTGTCGCCCAACGCAGTTTTTAACAGTAGAAACTGACGAGCATTTTATCATTGTTGGGTGGGCATACCCTTAGTAAACTTTTTCTATTTTGGAAATAAAAAAGCCCAAGCATTTTAGCCCTTTACATGTAAAACTACCATTGTTCTTTTTGTAATGAGTATTCAATGAAACCGAAAATTACATGCAGACCAACCAATCTCTTATTGTCTCCTATTTTTTTTATAGTTTTTATCCGTCCTCTCCATGTCTCACAAGTTCTATTAAAAGCACGTTTGTGGTGAAACAAGTTGGCAGATGACAATCAATTACCCGTAAAAATACATTTTATTTGCAAGAAGCAAGTATGAGCAAAGAGCGTAGCGTGAACTGCCAGGAATAATTGAACATTTTTCCATTCTTGGTAAAGGTTAATTCTTTATCTGTTTACAAAAAGTTTGCAAGATAGAATCACAAGACAGCAGGTATCTTTACTTATCTTTAGCTATCTTCACTATATGGATCATTGAAAATTCCCATTGCAGATAATCCATACAGATTTGCTTCCATAGGATTTATTCTTCGCATTAATAAATGTTACATAAATAAAATATATGCTTACAGTAAGGTACTGGCTAAGTTTTTAAATCCCGAAGCATTAGATTTGAAGAAGATTTTCTTGACACACAATTGTGAATCACAGGAAGGAAATTATTGACATAGCACATAAGTACTTTTTGTCATGAGATTTTGGCACACGGTCACTGCTCTCTGGAAAACTGAGCAACAATTGCTGCCAACCACACCCCGTATATTGGCAGAAGGACGGCAGTCATTTCTTTTCACAATATTGTTTAATGCAGTGAGCAAATAATTGGCCAAAAATATCACTGTCTGACATTAACAACATCATATGATGCTTAAAAATACACGTGTTACATACCGAACTGTCAGTGTGGTGTAATTGCAGTGCTTAGTGGCTACACCTTTTTGGGTTTCCACACATAACGTCTGGTCGTCGGAAAGACTGGGACACTGACGTCACCAACACTTAAATACTAGTTGGAAAATAAGTGGACAGAGATCATAAACTTGAAATTATTGGTAGGGTTTCAGGACAAATATATCAGTAGGGTTGTCCTGGGCTGACACAGTAGTGTAGGATTTAACAATTGGCACAGTGCAATAAAATAATTGCAAAAGACAACACCATTTTGAACAGATTTGGAAAGGGGGTTGAGTCACAATAATAATAATAATAATAATAATAATAATAATAATAATTTTGTCTGTGTCTATGTAATGATAGCATTACAGCAAAGTGAACATCCACATTTTCTGTTAAATGGAGTTTGGGTTCTAAAAATAATTTCCTGCAGTAGACCCATAAAGTCACTATACAATATAACGGCCATTAAAAAATATCACATAATAAATGTGTGCTGGCTGACAATGTTCATTACTATCATATCATAACAAGCAAGTAAACAAGCAAAAAAAAAAATTGAAATGCAACCTCAGTCCCCTATGACTGAGCTCAGGCATGGACATCTTCTGGGTATTTTGCTTTCTTTTCCACTGTTGGATGGTATACCACACAGTTTCTTTACAGCAAGTCCTTACTTGAAGTTCATAAACGTTTCCAAGAGAAGACTGATGACTGACTCTTCAGAGAGCATAATTGGGCTATGTTCAAATTGGTGTCAAGACTTCCATATATAATAGAAGCCATAACACTATGATAGATTTGTCTTTAAACTGATCTACACAGTCACAAATGATCCCATTTACTGTAATGGGGTCTATAGGGGTTCTGATAGAATTCTGATATTTTTTATGGACACAATAGAGCTTCAGAGTGCACTTTTCCTGCTATCAAAATTATCAAAATGTATAAGCCTGATGGAGCCTAAACGGATCACATGTTAAACTAGAGATAAAGGAGTATTCCAGTTAACGTGACTCCTATTGAAAGTATGGCACAAGATAAAAAAAAATCTTCAATATAAAGTAATTAAATATCTTCAGTAGTTTCCCACACAATCTCTCAGCAATGACTGCCTCATAATCTGATGTTTATAGTTTGTTACCAAGGGAAACAACCTGTAGTTTAGCTTTCTGGTCAGGCATACACTAGGAAGGTGAGCTGTGTGTCTATGAAGCAGCAGGAAATGATATGGGAATGTAAGTAGGAACTAATGTGTGATGTGCAGCAGAGATGGAGGACAATATGAAATACACAAAAGGCTGGAGACTTGTTATTCAGTAGCCACGGGTATACAGAGAGAGAAGAGCAGCCCAGAGTCGATGTCTACCGACCGCCCGGCCCTTCCACCCCCTTCCTTGACCAGTTCTCCAATTTCTTTTCACTGACATCTCCACTATGATCATGGGAGATTTTAACATCCCATTTTGACACACCCTACTTCATTAACAACTCTTTCCCCTCCTCTTCCTTTGGCCTCTCCATGGCCTTGGTCCACTTATTAGTGCACACAACGACCTCTTTTAAACCCCCCCTCTGACCCCTTTATAATTTTCCAACCCTTTTTCCCAATTTCTGACCACAACCAGCTCATCATCTACATCATCTCCACTCCAGCTGCCTATAGTTACATATAGGGTTTGAAAAAAAGCATAGCCCCATCAAGTTAAACCCAAAGGGGGGGGAAAATGGGGTGAATGGGGGAGATAATGCGTTTAAGCTAGTTCCCCTTTGATGAAGGTTTTGAAAACCCATAAGCGGAACAATCTGCTCAAAGGAAAATTTCATTTTGACCCCGATTTGCCATAAATTTGGGATCTAGAATTTTTAGGGTACATACGTATTAAATATTTTTTTTATTTCGGAAGTTATTAAGCCTTCCTTGAAACTTTTTCCTTTTGTGACCAGCCCTCGGGCGGCAATTCCCCGATTACAGTATCATATTAAAAAAAACGCTGGAGATTGAATCCTTTTGTCCCCAGCTTGAAGGGGGGGAATGTCCTCTTGTTTTTTGAGGGGGCTTTACATTAAAAAATTTTTTCCCCATATTTTTTGGGGTCGCTACTCCTGCCCCTCCCCTTGCAAATCCCTTTACTGGCTACCCATTGCCCCGAGAATACAGTTAAAGTTAGTAACCCTGACCCACAAGGCTCTCCATACATCTCTGCCTTAATCTCTTGATATCACCCCTCATGCAGTCTCTGCTCCTCACAGAACCTTCTTCTCTGCTCTCCTCATCATCTGATCACATAACCATCTTCAAGATTTCTCCCATGCTTCCCCCATACTCTGGAACTCCCTACCAAAACCCATCAGCTCCCCTCCACTTTCATACCTCAAACCAACTAAAAAACCCCATCATTCGGGATTCCCATAATACCAAAAAACCCGCTTCATAAAGAAGATATTCATACGCTTAATTCCATTTTATAGCCACAAAACAAGGGAATAAATCCAGACTTTGGGATAATGTTTGAAGACATGTACGTTCTTTGCTTTTGCCTATAATGGCCACTTAGACCAACTTGCATACAGATGTTTCAGGCTTTGTGGAGGTACAATGGGTGTGAATAGAGATGATAGAATACCTATCTTTGCTTCACTAATGTTACCCAGAAAATCAATCACCTTATAACCATCACATTTGTGTAATTCCTATATATCAGAATTTTTTTTTTTTTTTTGACAATAAGCATATCTGAAGCGTCCTCTTGATATGCCCTCACTGATCACCTGTTATATTTGGGGAAACTTGGTAGTAAGTGTTCAGTGTCCCTGCACAGCCACCAGAGGGTAAGTTATACATTTCATAGTGCCCATTCAAATCAATTGATTGTCTATGTAACGCAAAACAGTAAAGGACAGACACTCTTTGTAACTTCTCACTGCTGTAATTCTCTTTACATTTAAAACTAACAAACCGAAAGTCATGCAAAAAGAGGTCCTACATGTAACAAATGGACGATTTGTTTAGTTATTTTTCTAATTTCGTGAAATCAGCTTGATAACAATACGGTTCTTAGATTAATGTCAGCTGCTACTAATATGATGGATCCATGGGTGTAACTATAGCTATAGCAGTGGCTATGGGGTCCGGAGGATGAGGGGGTCCAATCAGGTACAAAAACATTGTATCTTTTTGTAGGGAACAAATTGTTGGTGGCTTTCTATCAGCACAACTATGTGGGTTCCCTGATATACTGTATGCCAGAATAATTGATACCGTTAATTATTGCTACCTGTGTTGGTTTATTCTCATTAGGTGGTGAGACCACATCTCATTTTGCTCTTGGGCCCCTTGAATTCTAGTTATGCCCCTTCTGCCAAGTTTAAAAAAAAATGGTTGCACTGAACTATAAAAATATCTGTAAATGCTAGCAACTAAGAAATCATAAAGGGAGGGTTTTACACAACTTATGGCTCCAGAGCCACTAGTATGGAAACAGTGAGGAAAAGAATGTTCAATGATGCCTTTGTCTTTGTTACAAAATCCAAATTGCAAATGTATATAGAATGTCACAAAAGTGACGACACCCCTCACATTTTTGTAAATATTGTATCATATCTTTTCGTGGGACAACATTGAAGATATGACACCTTGATACAATGTAAAGTAGTCAGTGTATAACAGCTCAGGGGTCAATTTGTACTGTTATGGTCCAGAGGTCAGTTAATACTGTTACGATCCAGGGGTCAGTTAGGACTGACACCATGGACATGAGTATGTGTGAATCCTCTAGGCCACCGGTAGCGATGATGGTATAGATGCAAACAGTGCCAGGGAGTGGAGTCTAAGGAGCCCTCAGTGTTCACCGGAGCCCGCCTTAAGGTTGGACGGACTTCAGGTCCCTACCCCTGATTTGGTTACTCGCGATGACAGCCGAAGTGCTGGACTTAGGACAGCGGGCACGGACAGAATTTACAGGACACTAGTGGTGCAACTCGTGGACTTGTAGCAGAGTCTCAGACAGGTAGCAGACTGGTATATCGGCAGGTATCAGCAGTAGTTAACTCAGGTAATAGCAACCAACTCAGCAGACAGAGATCAGGAGCAATAAATAAACCACAAGACATCAATCACAAGCCATCCATGAACTGCTTCCTGGAGCAGAAAGTTCCTTAAATAATAGGAGGTCAAAGGTCATTGGTCAGATAATTGGCACACTGTCTCTTTAAATCACACTGAACTGCCGCACGCCCTAGAGGGAGCACGTGCGTGCACAGGAAGCCACAGGGTGTGAGTGCGCGCTGGAAGCCATGGAGCAGGAGCTATGATAGGTGAGTTAACAGTGAACTCAGCAGCAGGTGTCAGTGCTGGGGACACAGCAGGGACATGGCCATGCCTGCGGTCCAGAACGGTACTGGGGCATGGACCGGTGCCAAAACAGGGACACCAGTAGAATCACGGGCTCATCTACGGTCTGAGGCAGTGACTGCGGTATGAACCATGTTGCAGTGTACAGCTTGTATAACAGTGTAGATTTCGTATGGTCTCAAAATATCTGAATGCACAGCCATTAATGTCTAAACTGTTGGAAACAAAATTAAATACACCCCTAAATGAAAATAGACAAATTGTGCTCAAATTTTGTGTGGCCAACATTATTTTCCAACACTACTTTAACTCTATTAGGCATGGAGTTTACTAGATGCCTAAGAGAGCAACACAGGTTGTTACTAGAATCCTCTTCCACTCCTCCATGATAACATCATGGAGCTGGTGGATGTTAGAGACCATGCACACCTCCACCTTCCATTTGATAATTCCCCATAGATACTCAATAGGGTTTAGGTCTCGGGACATGCTTGTTCAGTTCAGCACATTTACCCTCATTCTCTTTAGCAAGGCAGTGGTTGTCTTGGAGATGACTTTGGGGTCGTTATCATGTTGAAATATTGCTTTGCGGCTCAGTTTCTGAAGGGAGGGGATCATGCTCTGCTTCAGTATGTCACAGTACATATTGGCATTCATGGTTCCCTCAATGAACTGTAGCTCCCCATAGCCGACAGCACTCATGCAGCCCCAAACCATGACACTCCCACCACCATGCATGACTGTAGGCAAGAAACACTTGTCTTTGCACTGTATTTCTCACCTGGTTGCCGCCACACACCCTTAACACCATCTGAACCAGATAAGTTTATCTTGGTCTCATCAGAGCACAGGATATGGTTCCAGTAATCCATGTCCTTAATCTGTTTGTCTTCAGCAAACTGTTTTCTGGCTTTCTCATGCATCGTCTTTAAAAGAAGTTACCTTTTGGGACGACCGTCATGCAGATCAATTTGATGTAATGAGCAGCACAAATGTCTGAGCACTGAAAGGCCATACCACCCCCACCCCACCACTTCAACCTCTGCAGCAAAGCTTGCAGCCCACCTACGTGTATTTGGAAAAAGCAATCTCTGGTCTGATGCTTAGCACGTGCACTCAACTTCTTTGGCAGACCATATCGAGGCCTGTTTGGAACCTGTCTTGTTAAACCGATACAGCTCAGTTTCAGGGTACTGACAATCTTCTTATAGCTTATGCCATCTTTATACAGAGCAAACTTTTTTTTCAGATCCTCAGAGAGTTCTGGCCATGAGATGACATTTTGGACTTCTAGAGCCAGTATGAGCGAGTGTGAGAGCCATAACACCAAATTTAATAGACCTGCTCCCCATTCACACCTGATGCCTTGTAACACTATGACACCATGGAGGGAAAATGGTAAATTGGGCACAATTTTTCCATTTTCACTTAGGGATGTACCCATTTTTGTTGCCAGCAGTTTAGACATTGATTGACCTGTGTTGATTTATTTTGAGGGCACACCAAATTTACACTGTTATACAAGCTGTACACTGATTACTTTATATTACATCAAAATGTCATATCATCATTGTTTCCCATGAAAAGATGCAATACTATATTTACAAAAATGTGAGGGGTGTACTGACTTTTGCGATACTGTATGTTGCTATGTGTTTGACAGTGGAGGAGCAAAGTGTACAATTACTGTAAAATATCGGATTTAGATAAAATAAACTAAAATGTCAAAAGGTAAAGTAAAAGAAAAGTAAGGAAATCTCAAATAAATCAAAATAAGAAATAAAAAAAGATAAAATAACATAGAAAATGTGAGCAAAGCTGTTAGCAACCACTTAAAAAAATCAATGCAGTTGATGAATGGCAACAAATCTGTAAAAATACAACAATCCAAGGGGCAACAACATTAGTAATAAAATCAAACAAACATACAACCTAAACATTGATCGCTGCACTCTCAAAAGAAAGCTCTTAAGAAAAGCTAATAGGAAACTTACAAGAATAATGCAGGCATCTCATCCTACCCAAGACCTTAGATGAACATCAACGAGTCACAGGATCAAACGTTCAACAATATCTTTAGAAATGCAGCTTGAAAGGAGATATGAGATGTTGCAGGGAGGAATTGTTGTTAGGCCATTTGTACGGCTCAGGCAGTATTTGAACCACTGAACATCCTTGATACGGTCTAGGTAGATAATCTGCAGAAAAGGAGGTAAGGCCTCGTTCACACGGCTTATTCTGGGACTTATTTCAGCCGTATTGCGCGCCGTATTTGCGCTGCAGTACGGCTCCATTACGGTAATCCACAGTTCTCATAGAGAACTATGGATTCCGTCTCCCCTTCCAGCTCGGCGAATCCACCGGGCGGGGAGAAAGTGACATGCACATTATTTATGGCGTGTATGCGCCGTGAATAATGAGTGTCTATGGGGCCGGCGAGCTGCCTACCCCCCGCCGCGCCCCCTCTGCATGGCAGCCGGCCTAATTGCGGGTCGAAATCCGTCCCTGCAATTACGTCGGCAATAAGCCGTGTGAACATTGCCTAATACTGATCCAGGAAGCCTCCTTCAAGGAAACAGTCCATGACCACTAAAGCCACAGATTGGAGGCAGCTGTTATGCACTGTTTACAGAGGTGGAGGCAAACAGAGATTGGGGAACCCTGCTGGCAGCCTCAGTTCTGGAATGGCGGTGGGTACAGAGGTGAATATATATATATTTGGGGTTTTGTTGCACAACTGTAGCCTTTTTTTATTTTTAAAATGTAAGCTAGACAACCACTTCTGACGCATATAGGGTGACATCTATGAATTTTGCCATATATTGCTGGTTCTGTAGATGAATGAAAAGGTGTACGGTCAAACTTGGCACCATGGGCACTTGACAATACATTTTAATGAATTTTACCTCTGCTAATTGTAAAAAGGATCCTTCTCTGATGGGTCACATTTTTTGCTTTATTGAACAGCATTGTATTTGGTAACAGTCTTTACTTACCTTTGCCTATATGTTCAAAGCTCATCAAGGTGATAAGAATACCCGTTTAATTAGTAGAAACATATAAAATTGAAATCAGAAGTTTCCATACACTATATAAAAGACACATATGCATGTTTTTCTCACTATCTGACATGACGTCAGAATAAACCTTCCCCATTTCCAGCCAATTAGGAACCAAAATTATTTATATCTGCGAAATGCCAGAGTAATGAGAGAGAGAGAGAGAAATTTTTTAAGGCATTTTTATTACTTTCTGTAAATTCAGAAGTTTACATACATTTCATTAGTATTTGGCAGCATTGCCCTTAAGCTGTAGACTTGGGTCAAAGATTTTGGATATCCTTCCACAAACTTCTCACAATAGTTGGCAGGAATTTTGGCCCATTCCTCCTTGTAGAACTGGTGAAACTGAGCCATGTTTGTAGGTTGCCTTGCTTGAACCTGCTTTTTAAGTTTTGTCCATACGTTTTCAATAGGATTGAGATCAGGGTTTTGTGATGGCCACTCCAAAACATTGACTTGGTTATCCTTAAGCCACTTTGTAACCAGTTTGGCAGTACGCTTCAGGTAATTATCTACTTGGAAGACTTATTTCTGCCCAAGCTTTAACTTTCTGGCTAATGTCTTGAGATGTTGCTTCAATATTGCCACATAATCTTCTTTCCTCATTATGCCATCTATTTTGTGAAGTGCACCAGTCCTTCCTGCAGCAAAACAATCCCACAACCTGATGCTGCCACCCCCGTGTTTTACAGTTGGGATGGTGGTCTTAGGCTTCCAAGCATCTCTCTTTTACCTCCAAACGTAACGATGGTCATTATGGCCAAACTGTTAAATTTTAGTTTCGTCATACCAAAGGACATGTCTCAAAAAAGGTAGGTCTTTGTTCCTGTGTTCATTTGCAAACATTAATCTGGTTTTTATATGTTTCTTTTGGAGTAATGGCTTCTTCCTGGCAGTGTAGCCTTTCAGCCCATGTTGATACAGTACTTGTTTCACTGTGGATAATGACAAAATATTGCCAGCTTTCACCAGCATCTTCACAATGTCTTTTGCTTTTGTTCTTTGGTTGATATGCACATGTCGGACCAAAGCACGTTCATTTCTGAGACACAGAACCCCTGAGCAGTATGATGGCTGGACATTCCCATCTTGTTTGTATTTGTGTATAATTGTTTGTACAGATGAAGGAGGCACCTTCACAAATCTGGAATTTGCACCCAAGAATGATCCATATTTATGCAAATCCATAATTCTTTTCCTGATATCTTGGCTGATTTCTTTAGGCTTTCCCATGATGTTACACACAAAAGCATTGTGTTTCTGGTGTGAATTAAAATACATACACAGGTGTATTTAAAGGCATAGTAATCCTAGTGTATGTAAGCTTTTGAATTTGCAGAAAGTAATAAAAATGCCTTAAAAATTCTCTCTCATTATTCTGGCATTTGGCAAATATAAATAATTTTGGTTCCTAATTGATCTAAAAAGGATAAGGTTTATTCTGATTTCATGTCAGATAGTGAGAAAAACATGCATACGTTTCTCTTTTTTATAGTGTATGTAAACTTCTGGTTTCAACTGTAGATGATACATTCCCTTTAAAAGCAAGATCAATGGATTAATGCAAGTTATTCGTTTCTAAAGCAATACGGAAATATGCAGAAGTCTCATTTCCTTGTATAACAACAACCTTGCTTACTGCTCTTTAGCCTTTTGTTTTATAAATTACTACAAACATCTGATTTGTAACATAGGCGCTGAGCATTTTTACAAATTGTATTGTTAACTGCTTGCTTCTGAGAGGTACAAATGCATTACACCCGGCATTTATACTGCACACATAGAAAACTAATGACTATTCTGCTCGGGTCTCTGCTACCCAGTAGTCTAATGTCTTGTTTTTGTCATCGCTTTGTTGTTTTGTATTAAATTCCTCAAGAAACCCGTTTCAATATATTTTAAAGGTCATGTAAGCAAACACGTATGTTTAGCAAATTAGATGAAAATGTAAGTCCTGTTGTGCCAAGCTCTCTGGGAGGAATCTCTTTGCATCATTTATGTAATCTTACTTCTGACATAGCAGTATTGACTCTTCAACTATGAAAAGGGATGAAATTAGGAAAATAAATGATTTGGGGGGTTTAATAAGAAGTGATGCCAAGGAATTGAGTCTTCTATACTCTACTATCGTATACTACAGTACTTACATCACAAAAACCAGCACCATGGTCCATCATAAAAAAATAATGAGACTTCAACCCAAATGTCCTGTAAGAAGGCTGTAAAGAAATCTATAAATGATCCTTATTACTGCCCCATGCTTACCTTTAGTGAGGTAACTGCCCCAAAATACAAAATGGGCATATAGTCCTCCTAAAGTTGTAGGATTGTGGATCGCCCAGGAACACCTTATGCCCAAGTACTTTATGCCTGCTTTGTATTTTGGTACCCATTGATGAAGCAATTTTTTGTGGAAACGTGTCTGGGCTTATTTATTTAAGGCAATATTAAGTGCTTTTAAGGATCACTCTGCAGGGTCAACCTTTTCAAGACGTTTTGGGTGAAGACTCTATCATTGTTCCATGATGGACTATAGTGCTGTTATCAAATGACTAGACATGGCTATCATTTGTTAAGTGACAGCTTGATATACTCACTCTTGCCTTATTTCTATGCTTACCTGATGATCCAACACGACGTCACGCGACGTCATGGCTGTGATGTGTATGGTTGTCATTGGCTGAAAAAATCACATGACCTCGTTTTGCATAGAACAGCCCTTCCTGTTCAGCATCAGTGTGTCAGTGTGTCTCATTAGAGCAGGACGTGTGCTAGATCTCTCCTCAATACAGCTCAGCTCAGAGACACAGTTCTCTTTGTTCACACAGACAACTAAGCTTTTAGCTTTTAACATTAGAACATAGGTATATTAGAGAATTTCAGTTCTTAGTTAGTTAGGCTGAGACTTTTAAAGAAGCATCTAGCGCTGTACAGCCGCCGAGGAGAGGGGAGGGTGCGGGCGAACACAGACAGACAGGCTGGCAGGCTTTTGAAAGGAGAGTGTATATTGTGCAGCCCAGACTCTGCTTTGAACCTGCATTGAAATGGCTTTTTTTACCATTTTTTGGCCAGCACACCTCGCAGCTGAGGTGAAATAGTACCTTTTATTTTCTGCAGTCCAGTTTTGTTCAAAGACCCACCTTGTACTTACATTAGGATACAGAAATTTTCTAGTAACTGCTTTTGTATTTCATTGGTGCAAAACCCACCTTTTATTATCCATACACATTTTAATTAGGTGTTTTTCACTTTGGCGCAGGCCATTTTTGTTCAAAGACCCATCTTCTACTTATATGACGATACAGAAATTTGCTAGTAATTTCAGGTGTATTTCATAGGTGCAATAACCACCTTTTATTATCCGTACACATATTAATTAGGTGTTTTTCACTTTGGCGCAGGCCATGTTTGTTCAAAGACCCATCTTGTACTTATATTACGATATAGAAATTTGCTACTAATGGCAGGTGTATTTCATAGGTGCAAAAACCACCTTTTATTATCCGTACACAATTTAAATAGGTGTTTTTAACTTTGGCGCAGGCCGTTTTTGTTCAAAGACCCGTCTTGTACTTATATTAGGATACAGAAAATTGCTAGTAATTGCAGGTGTATTTCATTGGTGCAAAAACAACCTTTTCTTATCCGTATAACATTTAAATAGCTGTATTTCACTTTGGTGTGGCCCAGTTTTTTTCAAAGAGCGACCTTGTAATTAAATTTCAATACAGATATTTTGTGGTAACTGCTGTTGTATTTCATTGGTGCAAAAACCACCTTTTATTATCCGTATAACATTTAAATAGCTGTATTGCACTTTGGTACGCCTCAGTTTTTTTCAAATAGCCACCTTGTACTTAAATTTGGATACAGAAATTCTATAGTTACTGTTGGTGTATTTCATCGGTGCAAAAAACACCGTTTGTTATCCGTATAACTTTTAAATAGCTGTATTGCACATGGTGCAGCCCTAGTTTTTTTCAAATAACCACGATGTACGACATTTCTGATAGAAAAATTTTGTAGCAACTGTTCTCGTTTGTCATTGCTGCAAAAAACGCAATTTCTCATCCATTTCTGAATAGTTTTATTGCGCTCGGTGAATCTCAGTTTGGCGCAGATAGCGCACTTGTATGATATTTTGTTGAAAACTATCAATTCCTAGTCCTACTGGGCAGTTGTAAATCCCTGGGACTGAAGGAAGAACACTGTTGATTTTGTCTTACGGTTCTTCCACCAAACCGCATTTCACAGGTATTCGCTAGAAAGATTTCAGTTTCTAATCCTAGTTGGCTGTAGGAAATTAGAGGGATTTCAGAATAGCTGTGATTTGCCGTCTTTTAATAAGAGACTGTCCAAAACTCTTCCATACTTTCTTAAATTTTTATCTTTATGAACATAGAGCGAAATGTAGATGGTAAGTGAGCAAAGAGGGGTGTAGAACATGGAGGTAGAGGTTCAAGAGAAGGTGCTCCTTCCATTGCTGGCGACAACACGCAAGCCAGCGGATCGCCGGGTGCAGGACCGTCAGGCCTGTCATCGCTGGGTCAGGGCCCTGTGAATCTCAGTAACGAACAGTTTTGCCAATCTGTTCTTCAGTGATTAATGCAACCTGCATGCTGCGGTCCACAACAGGGATAGTCAATGTCCAGTTCAACTAAAATGGTGGTTCAAAGACTCCTTTTTCTGGCACTTTTTAAATCTGGGGGTCATGCAGGTTTGGGGCTCATGCTGTGGCCCAGAACAGGTATAGTCAATGTCCAGTTCAACTAAAATGGTGGTTCAAAGACTCCTTTTTCCGCCACTTTTTAATCTGTGGTTCAGACAGGTTTAATGGTCATACTGCTGTCCAGGGCACATATAGTCAATGTCCAGTTCAACTAAAATAGTGGTTTAAAGGCTACTTTTTCCAGCACTTTTTTAATCTGGGGTTCATGCAGGTTTGGGGCTCATGCTGCAGCCCAGGTCATGGATAATCAATATCCAGTTCAAGTAAAATGATGGTTCAAATAATACTGCCTTCTGGCACATTTTAATTTGTGGGTCATGCAGGTTTAAGGGTCATTATGTGGTACAAGACAGGGAGAGTGAATGGTCTGTGACTTTTTTTCTGTGACTTTTATAACCTAAATGTGTTGCCTTAGGGAAAAAATTTAA